>JAULBO010006798.1:1962-12549 GCA_032355325.1 Clypeosectus delectus | reverse complement strand
CTTTCAAATCCAACTGTTATTCAATGTTGTATCAACGTCAGATATCAACGTTGATACAACGTTGTGTGCCCACTGGGATGTACGGTGTGTGTGTGACAGTAATCGTTTCATTTTGTTTCTCTCTAATCAATGACATACACATACAGGCATTGCTTTCTTATTTGCAATTGACAGTGCTTGAAGAAATACTGCATATTAGACAACAACTACTAGATTACTACTTTACTTATACAATATACATCCATGATAACGCCTACTAGTATTTAGTTTTCATTAGTACATGTATACATACTAATATTTGAAAAATAGACGGCGAGTCCTCTAATAAAATTCATTGAATTATCTATAAATATTAAAATGGCTGTACAATATATATTGCAAATTTTCATTCACAATATTATTCCCCGTTCTCGATTATTCATAATATTATTTATAATACAGTCTAGATCAGTAAGCGTGACTGTCATGCCTCTAGAATGCTATACACATACACTCACTATATATTCGATTTCGGAACGCACTCGTAAAACTTGCCTGAACAGATGTTTGAATAGATCATCTATATTTATTCATCATGATGTAAGTTGACACCGAAATAAATTATATATATATAATTGTATTATTTCATTTCAACTCCTATGACTACTAGTAGTCGCATATAGTATTAACCGTATACAGTATACACGCTTAAACATTTAGCATTACATTAAATAGTATTGGGTGTCTCTTCACGTTATATGCCTTCATGCTGTTGCATGAGTACGTTGTGACATTCCGGTAATATAACCAGAGTCGAACTCACATCGCCACAACCGGATCAGTTACAATGTTAACATCTGTAGTACCCGCATATACTAGTACATGAAATTATAGTAGACATTTGGTATTTAGGAAGTATTTTAAGAAGGGTTCGTATGGTTTAAAATGGCTGTATTCACATTCGTATTTAATAATGCATACCTACATGTATGCATGTGAGTGTGCGTGTGTGCGTGTGTGTGTGTGTGTGTGTGAGAGAGCGAGAGAGAGCGATGGGGAGAGGGAGAGAGAGAGAGAGAGAACAATTGCTTTTCTTGTCCTTTCAAAACTGAGTTTATGGAAGCTATTAAACAATCCAATATAAACGATAATTTGAACATATCTTGGAACGTTAATCGTCGACCTTTCTTAATCGCGATTAATTTTGTCACAATAACCGTCCATCCATTTTAATCGCGGTTCCAGTATCACGATAACCGTCCACCATTATTAATCGATGTTCCATTGTCACGATAACAAACCACCTTTTTTTTGGAACCGGTTTCATTGTCACGGTAACCGCCAACCATTTGTACTCGCTGTTCCAGTATATCGATAACCGTCAACCACTGTGCTCACGGTTCCATTCCGAAGTAGGCACGCTATAACGGGAATACATAGCTGTGTGCACCATTTGAAACAGTATCCGTCCATAAGCAGGCCTCACAGGCTATAACAATCAAATAGAATAATACAAGTGAGTACATTAACACGTCAGATGAAACCACATGAAATAAAGATGACACGCAGACATGCAAGGAAGCTATACGAAAGCTAGCCTGCGTCTTCCTGCGACACAGACAGGTTTATTGGTGATTAAAACACGTTAGAGAGTACGGTTGACTGCACGTGCCATAATCAATGACCGCTACAAATGAAGATCGACATTAGCCGGCTATTGATCGGTGAGGTCTTGAGTGTAGGCCCTCACGTGGTTTCCCCCCGTTTATCCAGACTGGACTAGCCCCCAGAGAAATGTAATGGCCCGAACAATGGCCGATCGTAACCACCTCGAGGCAGCCCCGCTAAAGAGATTAGGCGATTCAATAGCAAAGTACACTCCATGTGTGCAAACTTAATTGAGCAGAAAATATGATGGAGATGATCCGAAGTCTGCTGTCCGTTGGGACGCGTCACCTTCTGGGCTGGTTGGCCATTGTTGCCTAGCGAGCTAGATACCTAGGTCCAGTTTGGTCCACACTACAACACGGACACAACATGTTTGGTTAGAACTAATCGTGTTCAGATAATTGAAGCATGGGTCTTGGCACTTTTTCTTTAACCTTCCACTACGCACTGGGATACGCGGCGAAGCGGTTTGGGGTGGACATCTGCTACGGCGAAGTTACGATAAGAATGAAAAAAACCTTAACTTGACATTATGGTAATTATGCCGAACCAAGCACTTCATCTTCATGTACGGTCGATGGCGGATATTTCTTTCTGGACCAATGCACCATGGTCACTTAATTAACAGACATGTGTTTAGACGAATATATTAGGGGCGTGTAGTAATAATTCATCTAGAAACATATGTACAACCTTACAGGGGCCGTATTCTCGAAACTTCTCAACTTAAGCATTTCTTAGACAGAAAATATCTATTTAAAATTGAAATAAGCAGAAAACCAGTTAGGCACATTCTTAGCAATAATTACGAACTTCTTTAAAAGACTTAGAATACGGCCCCGTTACTATAACTTATTACTTATACACACGTGAAACTGTTTTACATATACTTTAGTTCCATTGTGTTGACGATGCATATTCATACAAGCAATATTTCTACATCATTGTACTGATCGTTTTAAATATCAAAAGTTTTAAGTTGAAATCTTGCATACTATATTTATTTTTTCATTCTCCGTTATGTCATGTTGAGTATACGACTGTTGTTCTGTGGAACCATTTCAAATTATATCAATTAATTAATTAATTAAGATGCAGTGATTACAATTGGCTGAACATTACAATGTTGCTTAGTGTATGCATGCACGGACAATTGATTTTGTTTATAGAAATAGTTTGCTTATATCAATATACTAATTTATACTCGTCGCGTATGACTGAAATATTCTCGCAGTGCCGTTAAACAGAAATTCATTCATTCACTAATTTACACACTATACTCTTCAACAAACCTGTCCCAGTGAAATAATGCACGTAATAATTGGGTCATGCCAGCATCTGTAAGAAGGTATGCAGTAGTGACGTCACAGCCGGACCGGACCACTGTGTGAGATAATTGTAATTATATAACGACACAATCCATACACACCACAGCGCCGCATAGAAACAAGCAATGACGAAGCATATCTCGTGGTTGTGCCTGCTGTGACGTCACAAGTTTTATCGATCGACCAGTTTTCGCGCACTTGCTGTCACATACTTAAAGAGAGCACTGTGACACACTGGGGTCGTCGTTAAGAACAATAATAGCGGATATTGTTTAACAATATACAATGCTAACATTAGAAGGGAATTAAACTATACTATTGAACATTCAAATGTCCGTGTACTTTAAATCACATTGTAAAACACTATTATGTTCAACATCTAAGCTCTGCTTTGACAGTTGTAATATGCGTAGAAGAAAGAAATATAATTATATAGTTTCATTCAACCTGGATTAGAACGAATTCTAATACTTTTGATCTTGCAAAAGTACTCTTCAAACACGAACATTTCACAATTAAAAAATAAAATAAAATTTAATATATAAATATAATGTTAGCAGTGCTAGTTAGAATGGCTAAGCAAGGTTGGTAGATCATCCCAGGCACTTAGTCACCAGTTCAGTGTCAGTTTATATAACTGAATTAAAAATCCGCTGTCATTGGCAAACCCGTAATTATGTTGTTGTTATACATGCACGCATGCTCGCCATTCTCACAAGGTTATAAACACAAATTCATGTAGTCATCTAATGCAAGCCAATTGTTTAAAGGAAAACACATCCGAATCGAAACGACGGTAATGTGCACCCATGTCAAAGACCAAGATCACTGCGTCAATTGCACCTGCACATGCGCAGTGACGTCATAACGGTTGAAGGATACGTACACTCCTTACGACGATTCTAGTGGAGAATAAAGTGGCTTATAAGGGCTGTTATGAAGACGGGAATGCTACTTATGGCTTAAATAGACAGCATTCATACCAGGTGGCTATGTACACCGAGCAAAGAGCTAATGATCTGGGTCACGTGACTCGTATCGCGCGGCGACTAATGAGAATCGCAGAGTGTTTGACTACACGAGAAGCCACTTAACAAGTTCGGGCGAGCACATGACATGGGACCTTTTTAATGATATAAAGCTGTAGGAAAATACCACACCCCATCGAACATGTGTAAGGGAGTGAGTAGAAGTTATGTCATCTCGTTACCAAACTTGTCATAGGAAATTGTTTGTGTCTATTTTATTTTTGGAGAGGGGTACAGCTAGGGGGTGAGATTACTTCTATCCGTACAATCCATTAAGATATATACATATGCACTAGTTTATATATATATATACATATACATTTATATATATATGCCGATCTAATACTGGTTTTTTCTCACTGCAAGACCCACATATACTCTCACTACATTGTGGCCAATGATTCACGTCCTAAAACACAATATTCCCCACGATTATAGTCAAACATTGCTTGGAAATATTTGTATATAATAATACATACAAACGGATATAGTATTTTGTACTTATGGTAAGCGCGGCAAGTTAAAAGTTCATAATATTATCGCATCGTAAGGGCACCTTCCCAGGTTGCGTGCTCAGTTCGTAGCTAGCCACCCTTCCACCGGAAAGGAATACATTTCCGGATGTGCTTGAAGTCGTTGAAAAGTGATTACATAAAATGTACTAGTCCGACAGCGACGCATCCGTACAAGGTAATGTCCATTGCCTTATTGTGTACTATAGATTCACATGTGTAGAGTGCAGATATAATATAGTATGCGTTATGGAATACGGCGTCGGCGTAAGTTCATGTTTTTCCGTTTGCCCGGCGGCGCGACTTGGGACACTACTGGTACGGTATAGATCGCAGAATAGGTCCCGTCAAGTTGTGTAGTTCTGTATACTAGAGTCGGTCTGGGGGATGACCTACCATTTGGGACTTCGTGTCATCAAACATCCCGTCCCTCGTCTCTAATGTATCCTCGTCTCTTATGTATCTGCATCTGTGTATAAACACGACGGCCAATCTGGCATAAAAGTATCAATTATGAAATGGGAACTGGTGAAAAGCTTATAGGTCCTTTGGCGACGCTAAAGCTCGGAACTCTGGCTACTTTCATCAACGGTTATACCCAGCATGTGATCCTAACGGCCATTTTTATCAGGATAGGCAAATTAAATGAAACGTCCGGCGTGAGTGCCTGTTTTCATCCGGTCTGCTTTGAACGATTCTCTAAAGGCCCTTCGCTTGATGAGCTTTGTCCTAGCTCTGGCAAACACCACAGATAACTCAATCTCCCATCACCATGCATCATCAGGAGATGATTTCCGACTCGCTCATAAAAGAAATATCCCCAAAAAATTCTGCCGGTGTCCATTTGAAGATTTTTGACTAGCGGTGACGAGGGCAATTTAAACTGTCAGCGTCATCCTGCTGCCAAGCATGTTTCGACGAAAGCATATTTCCTACGAGTGCTGTCAAAGTATGCTAGGGAGACGCCGTGGCGAGCATTTAATAAAACCCCGGTCTTTTAGCCGGCACTTGAAGACGCTACGGGGCTTGGGGAACACCATAGCGGAACTGTCTTTATTGATACGGCGGCAGCTCGGCTCGCGCCATCTTATTGCGTATTCCAGAGCGGGACGAATAGAAACATATTGATGGTGTCCACCTCGTTAGGTCATTTGTCGAATTTCCACAGTGATCAGAAGAGATGTCTTCCTTGGCAGTCGTGTGCAGTAGGTGAGGTCCTCTCGACGCTTGAGCTACGCCGAGTGGGTTAAATCATTATGCTGGAAATTTTGTGCTACCGTAGGGACCAATAAAGCCTGCTCATTTTAACTTCCGCGCATTAGTTTTATAAAGCCGCTTCCTCTTTCCAAGCACACAGGGTTTTGCTGTCTGTCGAGGCGCAAACTACGTCCTTGATGGACTCCTTCGTCGCGTGATGGCTGATACAAGACGGCCAGTTTTGACCAGCATCGCGTGATGCACACCGACAATGGCCCCGAGCGGGCCTACCTCTTTCTTACGTTCTCCGATACCACATTCATCCCTGGTTGTCAACTTCACTTAACACTCTGCGTCTTAAAGATGAGTTCATCGCGTGCAGGGACAACTCTGCCAGTTGCCGCAGACGACACCAGAAGCAGACGACAATTTTCTTTGAAAGCGCGGCAAGTCAAAAGTTCATATCGCACGCAGTTTCGTCCGAAAGGTGTCGCAAGATGAAACCTCAAGTTGAACAAATATTGTTATTATTAATGAACGTTTGTCTATAATTTAATTTGATGGAATAAATGTCAAGGTGTAATTAAGTTCAAAATCAATACATTGATGGTCGTGCACTACACTATTTTCATGTTAAACTTATATGCAGATACTAGTTTTGGCTACGATGTGAAACTGAAAGATGTACATATGCATCTGATGTGAGAATACTTCAACAGTAGGATTCGAGCCATAGATCAATACTGACATACATGTACTACCAAGGTTGGCATAGTTACACCGTCAAAACAATGACATAAAACTCATAATTCCATTATAATATATCTTAGTTTTGTCATCGTAATGTTGAATTACATTGTCTCCTTTCTGAAACAATTCAGAGATTGTCATATTAAAAAAAATATATACTAGTAATTTCTTGATTATTCTCTTGAATGGCCGTTTTTTTTTATACTAGTATTACTATTCAAGGCGCATCCGATATATGGTACAATTGCATGTCTAGGCACATGGTTACATTGACATATGTTTATTTGTGTGCGTATGTGGAATAGTAGGAGACATGTATATTCATGTATTTATATAATGCATGTATTGTCACATTACACGATCATTATACATTATACATTGACCCATTACACACGGGATCCCTGTTCATGATTTAATGTGCATTTTATTTTATTTTTTGTTTGTTTATGCGTTGTTGACATCTGTCGACCATCGTATCGAATTTGGAAATATACACAGAGGAAATTTGTGTTACTGTATATTGTGTACTTCTCATGCAAAGACAAATGCCGTTGGCGAACGCACTGCATGGGGACGTGTGCATACGCTTGTATTACCTCCCCTTGATAAGTATTGGCAAGCACTCGAGACTGTGCGCATCAATCGATACGGCGAGTGGCTGGCAATTGGCCGAACACACACCCATCACAATGTTATCACGGCGCCCTCTAGCGTCCACAGTAAGATAACGGAAAACTTTATAGGTTCGCAAATTGTGCTAGCACTTGTCTTTGGTTGAAGCCACATTGTAAACTAGCTTTTAATTGTAGTGTTTTCAGTCGATAGCGGAAGTTCCGGATCATACTTTGAAGTTAGGCTCACATTTCTCTTACCTATAGCTTGTGTTTGAAAGAGGCACGACATGAATGAAAACAGCCCGGATGTGAATGTCTATTTGTATGGGAAAATCTGATACCTTAGATGAAAGAATATGATGGTTTCTTATTTACAATTAATTTAACATTGGCTAACGTTTCTGTTTGAGGTACCAAATGGTAACGCAATGATCTACCATACATTTAACATTGGTTGGCAATAAATTCAACAATGGCTGATAGAAAAGAAACACAATTATATTTCACTGTTACGTTGGCTAGATAATATAGTAGGCCTACACAAGTTTGCGGGCCATGCAACAATATCGTTCTGTATCGGGAGGGGAGTTTAGGCATGCGTCATTGTCTAGCACGTACATGTACAATATGTCGAAGCTTACTCCGAACCTTTAGTTAAACGCAGGCTACAGTTGTTTAACATATATGTTGAAGGTTCCATGTAAGTAAAAGAGAAGAAGATGCGGGTATTATTTCCAATGCAATTCTGCCTCGTTTAGTGGTCAATTGATAGAATACATGGCCCCTGGTAGGCCTACGTACTGCATACCTGTATACACATTACGTGTACAGTACTGGACTGACAAATATACGTACACACTAGGCCGAGATACTCTATGCCGTCAATTGATGTGTTCTCTAGATATGACGACAGAGCTTCTCGGCCTACAGTGTACGTATACATACTTGCTACTACTAGTATTTTCCGGCATGCGCTTCCGTTAATACAGATGCATAGTCGTACTCATATGAACATGGTTAACATCGGTGATTCTATGTTCAGTATGTACAATGCAATCTATGGTCTAGGTGATAATTCAGGAAGTGAACGTTCCTCATAAGAGCAGATGTATTACGTTGATATGCTTACTGTGGGTAGGAAAACTCGTAACGCCTCCGTTACAGTAAGACTCCGAGGGCTGGCCCAGATATGCCAACGGTGCTAGACTAGCATGCATTGCCGTTCATGAAATCTTGGTGAAGGTGAGCCATGCTGTCTAGCTGTGATATGTTTATGCAACGTTCCACTCTGAAACCCCCCACACCCACATACGCACATACGCACCGCCACTGAGTACAGATTATGAACCCCTGGTAATTGTATACGCTCTCGTGTTAAAGTGTCTGGTGCTTGATTTGCAATGATAATTACTTGTTACACAGTCCCGAGATACCGTATCGTTGCTGATGATATTAGCAGATTATACTATCTAATGTCACGTACAATTAGATTAGTTCGACAACCAATGCTACGTCACCATGACACGCTGAAGTACGTATCTGTACCATCGTTAACGTTATTGCACATATTCGATGATTACACACTTAGAAACATTATATTTAAAACATAGATATATCAGTATATGTACAAGTAGTATATAGCTTCTAACATGATATTACATCTTCATGACTTGACCCGGGAAATGAATGGCACAATTGTAAACATGACATAAACATAATATGTCACGAGCTAGGCAAGTTGCGCTACCATATTCAGTCGCCTTTTAAGGCGATTCTAATCATATAACACACTGTTTACAATTTGTCTTAAATTTCACTATTGTTAATGTAGGGTGGTGCAACCTTGTTATTTTAATGATAAATATTCTAATGATTATAATAATAATAATAATAATAATAATAATAATTGGTCGACTGATATATAATGTAGTGCATGCGGTTAGTAACTGTGCATGGCACTACAACAAAAGGCAACCAGTTACATTTTTCGCATATCCCACTGGTTTTCCATATTTTCATATTTTATATGAAAGCTACGTTACTCTAAATATCTTGTCTCTGAAACATCATGAAATGTTATTCTGACCTGGTTCAATGATTAGAGTGTTCTCCCTTAGAACATTAGACCAATGGATACGCTACAACTGATTATTCGGGCTTTATCGGAAATTAACTGCAATGGAATCTTACCTATCCTACAGCCTTGAAACGATATTTGGAGGTACAAACGTTATTATATGTATGCTATGTGCATGCACTTTGCATTTTAAACTCCAATTCGCTCCAACACGACAACTTAATCTGTGATAGTATGCCTTTTAGAGGGTACAGAGTAGCGCACTAATTAATCAGGTTTTCAGAGTTCCAATCGTGTTAATAAGGCGGTTAATGGCACAGATCACCACTATGCATACCAATTGCAACACGTGCATGCATTTTCATGGGGTAGAAACGTACCTACATGTACTACCTAGTCTACCAATATAGTGGACATTATCAACACAATAATTACCGAATACAAACGGGTAACACACGAGCGTTAATTATGTTTCTGTTTCATTAACTAATTTATTAATTAATTATTTCTAATTTGTTCTATAGTTTAGCTGAAATGTATGACAACCTTTAGATTCTCTCATATTTGCACAACGTTTGTGTATAGGTGCACTTTCCAGGTGTACGTTTGATGTTCGGCAGTAGCCGCGTATTATTTACTCAGTCAATAGAACAATTGCAGTAATGATAGTAGTGCCATCTGCTGGTGTTAAAAGCCACACTGCCAATGTACCTATTCCTGATCAGTGCATCCTTGCACAGTTTCCTGCAATCGTTCACCAAATTTCAACTTATTGTATTTTTGGCAGATACAACACGTTGTTCCGAGGCTTCTGGTTTATACAATGAACATTTTACCCGAAAAGAGAAAACAAACAAAAACACCAGATAACTGCAACAGGATGCAGCAACCTAATAACCTTGAAGTTCGACAAGGTCGTAAGGGGGGGTAAATACATTATATTCATTAACATCTGTTGCTGATACAGATGATGAGGTTCTTCATCCAAACATCAGCAGTCGTGTGTCGGGAACAAAGAGCAATAGACTGGAACAAAGTTGCTCTTGGTGTTCAAGCTCCTGTACATCTTCGCGAAGCAGCCTGCGCTCACCTCCCTACGTTGACCTAATGGCAACACGAATACTAACATACACTTGTTGTTGTATGTGTGACAGACTATCAACATGAATAGAAGAACAAGAATAATGAGCTTAATGACCGACAAACGGAACGTATGCATTTGGTAGCAGCTTTGAGGTCATTATTTTTGTGACAGCTTTGTTGGTGTTATTCTATGATATTATCCTTTCAACGTCGCAATTACAGTGTTTTTTTCACTGAACGTAATGAAGGATGTTTCTACTGCAAAATTAATTTCTGCCACTTGAATTCAGAAATGCATGCAATTCTTTAAAGGCCACGGACAATTATTGATCTATTTTATTGTAGAAGTAG
>JAULBO010006687.1:1707-12550 GCA_032355325.1 Clypeosectus delectus | reverse complement strand
AAGTAGATAACTGTAATGTCAAACGCTGTAGTATAGAGCATGGGTACACCCCGGCTTGACCTCGTCGCAAGTGTGCGAGATTCCCGCATAGACGTCAAGCCTTAAATCATTCCTCACCCTAACTGATGGACTGACATCAAGTAGACTTCATGAGTAGGGCAACGAGAATGACGGTACGCGACCCTCAGTGACCTGCATTGCCATTATACCGGTGCGGTATCAGACATGTCCCTCCGTCCAATCAGAGTTCAGCAATGTATTTGCCTCAGATTGTTTGTGTGATTTTATGGATATCACTACAGTGTAGGTAATAGTTGGTGTTAACTCGCTGAGAGTTAACTGAAATTATAGTAGTTATATTCCGTTATCATAATGGGTAGGTTTACAGCAGTATTAATGGGAGGCACATGCATTGCTGAGCTCCGATTGGACGGATGGAGATATCTGATAGCGGGACAACTATGATACCACACCGGTTACGTGAAAGTTGCTATAACCGGAGAAAGAGCCGATGTCAAATCAAATGTCAACAATCTATAGACATTCTAGGGTATGACGTATATTTTTTCAAGTAGCGTTCACATAGAATTGGTATCGTATTATAAACAATATAACGTCCGTCTTCTTCTTGAACAATTCGGTTTCTTAACTGCATCTTTGTATAGTTTGCAAGGATCGAACATACATCTCCACTAATTCCATTGACTTTTATTTATTTGATGCATATCCTATGCAATAATAAGTCAATTGGGCTTCTTGCTTCGGGAAAGTTCAAGAATAGTTCACATATTAAGCTGATAGTTTCTACACAAAGACGAGACAATTTCTAACATCAGATTTATGTTCAGATGTGGACGACACAGTGAGGACTGGTCCTTGCACATGTCCTCGTTTTTGATTCAATGCCAAACATAATTCACAATATTGAGATTCGTCTACTAGTGCTATATAACAGTACACACACATTGTGAATAGAGGCATTGTGGTGTGTATGTGTGTGTGTGTGTGTGTGTGTGTATATATGTGCGTGCGTGCGTGTGTGTGTGTTATTCTTGTCTGAACTATCGTATAACATTGTGCTTAAATTGGAGGCGTTTCACAAAGAAAGCACTCCAGTTCGTACTCTGGCATGTTGTCCTCGAACACGTAATTTCTCGTGGGTTCTAATAGTCGAGATACTGCAAAGTACACTGATGTCTACTGAGCTGACTATAGACAAAATGTAGGCACTTAAATAGAACGATGATTGACAGTAATCTATAGTCGTGACGTCACACACAGAGCACGTTCAACGAAGGGAAAATAGCAACGTTTCAATTGATAGCACGGCTTTGAGATTTAGTCGCTGCCCCTTTCGAGTCTCGTCCCACTCGAGTCTCGTTCTGGTCCCAGATACCAGACCACAGCACAGGTTTACGTGAAATACGTCCGTATAGAAAGAATATTTACAAGTATACACCATTGTCAGCCGCGTCATCTAGGTATCACCATGGTAACACTTCCTGTCAAATGTTTGCATTACATCATAGTGACGTCATTTATCCAAAATGGCGGTTGTGGGATGGATACACGCAGTTCGCTGTCCGTTCTTGCCCACACCGTCGTTCTATCTCCCACGAGCCGCGCGTGTATTCAGTCCACAAAATATACTCGTCTTTCAAGCAAGGCTCGGATATACAATAATAGTCGAGGGGAAACGTTTGAGTAAGGTATTGTATCTCAACTCCTCGAACTGGCTGATGGTCCTCAGTTTTCGTACACACTGTATTTTGTTTTTTTCCTGAGCTCAAGCAATGTCGAGCATCGTCATCACTTTAAGCATTTAGACACAACAGCAGCAATGTGATGGAGAGGATCCGACCAACGGAGAAGGTAGTTGACGCTTCTAGAACGACGACGTCGTCGGCGGTATACTGATCCTCGGATACAAGTAGTCTATAATTACACCAGTGTTGTCAGACATCCTCGGAATATCAGCAGACCTGAAATATAATATTGAAAATATCCGTTATAGAATATTGAATTGAAAACATCAGTTATAAAATATTTCATTGAAAACAAACGTCATAGATAATAGAATATTGAAAACATCGGATCCTTTATACAATTCTTGAAATCATTCGTTATAGAACACATGTGCATCTAGCTTCTATATACCCACGGTCCATACCTATAGCCTAAATACATGGTGGTTCTCATTATCATAGAAGACATATTATATTAAATGACTCGATTGATATATTGTTTATTAAAAGTATATTTCTATTATTCATCTGTCTCCAATTTTCTCTCAAATCTTCCATGTTCAACGCATCGAGACACGGCTATCGCCAGTTCTTTCTGCTGGGTAATGTAATCAGGTATTGAGGTTTTTCTCCATCCCCGCGGTTTCTGGTGCTAACTCTTGAGATGAAGCGCTTTTAGCGGGTTGAGTGCATATTACAATCGTCTGCATGACGATAGGTCAAAGGTCGCTGGCCCCCCATTCCCGTGCCAGTGTAATCAGTCTCCTCTGGCTCTGCCAGTCAGACGTGAGAAAGTAATTCCATCTTTTTAATTTACCGGCTAATCATCCCCTATCCCAATAAGCCGAACTAGCACTATGGCGGGCGATAGTCCATGGAGGTAAGAGTCGGTAACTCCCCCAACGCTCATACGTCCAAATTACTTTCGGTAAATAGCCTCGCAAATTAAAGCGTTTATTACCGTCAATTATGCAATACTAATTAGACCCGTGCTCGGTCCAATACGGGTAAATGATCCGAGCGGTAGGGTAGGCAATTAAGGCACTTTAACTAGCGTGACGCTAATTAGACTCGTGTCGGCGGCCATGTTAGCTGTCAGCGGTGACGGAAAGACCCGAAGATCAATGGTGGGGCGATCACTGGGGGTAATGACGTGTCATTCTAATTAACTACACGCTTAGATTAAACCGGTCCTACCAGAGACGGACGATTACGACAACAAGCAGCCCACAACATCCTAGACGGGAACACAGGTCGGAGCGACGAGCCGTGGGGTAAGCCACAATGACCACAACCTAGACCGGAAGTATGGAGGTTGACAAGTCCTCAAATGCAATGTTATCTCCCTTTAACGTTTAAATATTACTGCGATCAAAAATAAATACAATGTACTATAGTATACATGTAGCCCGTATATAAATAAGAGCATTGGTGAATATTTTGTAGAAGACCACTTGTGATATAGTTACAGATACGAGCTTGTTTGGATTTCATTCTACTGGTTTCAGTTCCGAGATTTATCCGCCAGGAAAGAGAAGTCACGTGATGTCTATGATCTAGTTGAGCTATGTTATCTTATGCGACGTTCAAGACACTGGTCACGTGACCAATGTAGTACAGGTTCGATCTGATTGAAAACCCCACTCTTGTTCTCGTTTGAATATTCACACGCATGCGCGTGCGCACACAAGCCATGTACACATATAGGCACGGTAAGAACGGTAGACTCACAATATACGACAAGAAACCACGATTTAGTATTTAACTAGTTCACTTAGTGGCGCAGAAAGATGCAACGTTGTGAAATTAATTATTAATTCAATTAATTACTAGGACAAACAGTCCATGGAGGCAATGCCATTACGACGCCGGCCTATTATGTGCTTAAAGGCCATACCATTCCATTTCGCCACTGATGAACAGTGCAGCTAATGAACGAAGCAGTTCATTTCATTAATGCTTTACTCGTGCAAATTGGAAACTAGCCTCCCATCACACTTTGTTATTACCATCAACATATTACCACTATTCGTCTTTGCGCGGTTCTATTTCTCTAAAACAGAATAGTCATTAACGCACATTCGAGTACAAGCATGATGCTTTTGTCCTCCAACACGCACGCACATTCCGCTGTTCCCATGGTTACTGCATTATGTACTACACTAGGAATATGGACGGTGATAAGCATTGAACACCTATGAACGCAGTTAAACATTAAAACATTTTTTTTTTAAATGGACGGTGTTAAGTTGTTAACCATTAAACACATTTGAACAAGTTTAACCATTAAATACTATAGGAAAACCTATGGACGGTGTTAAACATTGAAAACATATGGACGGTGTTATTTACCATTTAAAACGGACGGGGTAAAATCATTGAAAAGCTATGGACGGGGTTAACCACTGAACATCAATGAACGGGGTTAACCAATGAACATCAATAAACAGGGTTAACCAATGAACATCAATAAACAGGGTTAACCAATGAACATCAATGAACAGGGTTAACCACTGAGAAGGCAGGCCACGCTTAAATCGAAGTTGACAAGACTTCCTGCCGAGTAAGCAGTACTCAATATTAATAATACATACTCAACTTTCAAACACAACTTAAATAACGATCTTCATAACGACGGGTGTTTTTTTCGCACGGCCAGATCTATATTCAACATTGTTTTCTTTGCCATCGGCCGGCGCAAAGTGTTCTGATAACACAAGTAGCTTATCGAATATCGAATTAGAATTTCTGGGGTTTTTTTCCCCCTTGAAATTTGCAATTCCGTGTTCGCTAAACAATTGTAGTCGCAGATGGGGGGTGGAGGTGGTTTGGGGGAGGGGGAGGGGGGGAGGTTAGACTGTTGGACTATTACGAATATCTGGTGAAGCCTCTGTGCAAATTATGATCGATTCCCTGGGTAATACGTTGAATTATTAACTTGTAAATGAATAAAGACAGAACATTGCGTCTCTGAATCCTATTACAATTCAAGATGTGTCCAATTATCACATATCATTTTACCGCTGTCTCGCCTTATCCTTCAGCTTAACATACAAACTAAAAACCACCCAAAATAGTCAATGGTTCTGTGGCTCACGTGCTCGAATGCCAGACTAACAGGAACTATTGAGGAACTATTGAGGAACCATTGAGGAACTATTGAGGAACTATTGAGGAACTATTGAGGAACTATTGAGGAACTATTGAGAAACTATTGAGGAACTATTGAGGAACTATTGGAAACTAAACTATGGGCTGATAACTAACACAAAGTTTCATACAGTTCTACTTGGGTTAAACATAGTTTGATATTGGGTGGAAATGTATTATTTCAAAGTTGAAATTTGATGACAGCGATATTTAGAAAACATAAAATAATACTTCTATATACTAGTAGTAGTGTTCCTCGCACATGGGCGTGTTTGTTTAAGAGCAGCGATCGCGTGTTTGTTTCAGAGCAGCGACTATAGTGTCTTCAATTGAAGTTTAACAGAAGACTCGGACACAAGAATGAGGAACGTGGAAGATGTGTGGCTCACCTCAGCGCTATCGTGGCCCATGTCGGTCCTCTTTGAGTGAATCACGACCTACTATTATGCTGGTAAAATTGCAATTACTACGGTTCTGATTCCACACAACCTGAGTAAACAGGTTCCCGGTTGGAGTAGATACCTACACACACAGGAACACTATACCCTCGTATAATAAGATGTTCATCGCCGTGGCAACAATAACGTTATAGTTTGACTATATGCTCGAATATTATCCGGAGGTTGGGCCGTTCCGATCACTCCAGCAGCACAAATCGAGGATACGAGACCAGATTTGCTTTTAGGTTAACACAACACGATTGGTTTGATTAATGAAATCGAGGCTAAACCCAGGATTGTGTATTTATTAAAATGAATTATTTCTTGATTGGGTGTAGGGTTCGTGCCTGCTGTTTACAGGAATAACAACGCGAGAGAGAAATGCACACCGTGATGAGTACGTTTTGGATATATTATTGCTAATTATCAAGATAACTACCCGACGGAGGCTATTCGCTGTGCCCTATATATCCAACACGACCCGGATATCATGCGTCTCAACCTAAAGCACTTTGCTGTTCTTGTATGTAATATGGTGTAGAATGGAATGAACTCACAATGTTACCTGCATGTATAAAACATGATTTAGTATTATATACAGATGCGCGTGTCATCGAACACCCGATACAAGAATGAATGAATAAAGATATACTAGTATGCCTACTATTATGTTTAATAATTGGGTTATTATTTAATGCTTATGTGTAATACTGGTACTAGTATCAAGAACTATATTTACAAATACATGCATCGACAAATCGGACCCCCACCCTCCCATCCAACAAAACTACAACAAAGGAAATAACGAATACATATTATACTAGTATATAGTATTGGTTTTCATGTTGATCAATGTTGACGCTGAACACGACACGGAATATGACGTCATTTGTAAAGTATTCCCCTTGAACTCTGACCCACCACCCCAGCAAACAAAAACATTGTCTGTATACCCAGGAAACGAACCGATTCATCGGTATAATATCATCGCGTCCCTTTTCTTTCTTTTCCCTACACACGAACATTCTATTTGAGTCACTTTAATATTACGAAACGAAATAAGTAATGTATTTACCTTGATTCTACGAAACTGCTAGAGGTGACTTTACCTTGTGCACTGCCCGCGCAGGCGGAAGTGACGCATGACCTTTTAGCACTTTTGGGTAGTCTTGTTCACACAGTAAGCTGCCGTTGACAATACTGAACTTGTCTCCCGGCACGAGCTGTCCGTGGCACGAAACGCACGTGAAGCACTTGAGGTGGTACACATTGCTCTGCACGCGCATTACGAGTTCACTGGCAGGAATGTTTTGCGTACACGCTGAACAGGTCCCTCCTGAACCGAATAAACTGCAAAGAGAAAAGGAAAGACATCAACATAATGGAATAGTCGATCTCAGAAGAATATTACATACATATTTTCTCAACTTGTCATGAAGCATAATTAATGGCTTGTGGTCATGGTATTCAGCAAGGATTTAATTGGTTGTAGCGTCTGCTATCACTAGTTCCTGGATACTATTTGGGTACAAGAGAAGCGTACATTTCTTTAGGGCAGAAAATACTATCACAAACATCACAAGATCATGTGTGTATCCGCAGTATTCCGCACACCTGGCCCCGAGGTTACTAAACTTTTTGAGTAAGATTTCATGCTCAGACTCAGATATTATATGGAGATTTGTGAACAAAACCTCGAGTTGAGCATGGAATCGTGCTCAGAAAAGTTTAGTAACCTCGGGGCCTGTTTGTTTCTGTGTGCGTGTTTGATAATTTAGTCGCGTAAAGAACACCTCACATATGAGTTAAGTGACACGAATGATAAGTTCCTCATTTTAAAATTGAGCGCACACGATGAGTACAGTGTCTTTCGTGACAGATTACTGAAGAAGCTTACTCGTGCGTGCGGTGTCCTTTACAGAGGCCATATTGAGCTGTAAAGCAGGGGCGACTACCCATGAAACATATGAGAGGAACAACCAATCGACACATCTCGAGTGTTTCCGTAACCGATAACATCACTCGACCGTTTATCCGTGGTTGCCATGCCCAAAATGTAGACATTTTCCGAGAAGTCTCGAACACTACTTTGAATGTTAAAAATAGATTACTATGTCATTGTTGGTCAGTTTTCACTCGGATTGTGTATTCTGTGTATAGTAATTGAATAATACGAAACTTGAGCTCGATAACATTATTTGTTGGTAATCAGACCAATCGGAGACTGAACTATTCCTGTGACGTCACACGGCTACAATGGTGGCAATGTATAGGCACCCGAGCGATCATGTACTATGACTCGAGGTGACCCGGATGAACCTCATCCAGACAATGTGCACCACCATGTCCAAACAGTCGTCATTTTTTATGTACTTTATTTCAACAAACACACGAAAGTTACGCGAAGCCGTGACATAAAAATCTCATTAGATAAGTGTCGTCCATTGCTGCATTAGTCCACGAATGGGGCGACATCTACCGGGTGTTTTGTTCTCTATTCGAGGCGCGCGCTCATAGGAGTCTTGAACAATAACAAAACAACCGTGAAGCGTATCCCAATCGACGAAGGAAGAGGCCTACACACACAGAACACGAAATCGGCGATTGTCTTATACCCTGGTGCCCGGGGGCTTCGATTACACACACGAGTAGGTAGATTCTCAACACAAACAAAAGCACCAGCTTCCTAGGAAATTGAACAGCGTGTCCCAGAGTAGCAGAGGCAGAAACACAAAGGCTACTTGAGATATTTTGTCAATATGTAATTAAGAAGGGAATGTGAATGTATATAGCGAACTGTGCAATCATTCTCGATGGCTACGAGGCTTGTGTTCCAATAATATTTCGAAAAAATGATAACCCGACCGTTATACGAGTCCAATATTGATATATCCGAGAGAATGTCTCCTCGATGTATACATACAGACAGAGATGTTATTGACATAATTATCCAGACGTTTTTATGGCTGCCATAGCAAATCGTAATCGGTATTTATAAGTAAACAGAATACCATATCACCTCCTAAACGACAACTTCATGATCTATACCCAAAACTAAGAAATGTATAGCACTGACTTGTCATCACATCAAGCGAAATTATCCCATCGATAGGATATACTAGTAGTTGTCGGCAAGAACTATTATCTAACATCTTCCCTCATACCACATCATCAAGCTTTTACACTAGTCGGGTCATATTCTTGCAACAGATCATGCCGTTCTCGAGACTCGAACCCGTGAGAGCAACCGACTTCGCCAAAGGGGTGACCCCTCTGGCCGAGACCAGTAGGAGCATTTTATACCACACATTCTCGCCACCTGACTTAATTTCTCAGCTGTTGTATACAGTACGCCGTTATGAAAATACCATAAGTTACACGCGTTCGTCCCACTGGGCGTTTAACAATGTCTGTCGTTAATAACTATGACGTTTGCGGACAATTTACATATATTTTTCTATATGTGTTATTTTTCCATTATTAAGCGCAGCATTGGACAGACGCCGTTCAGACAGGCTAGGCTAAGCGAGATAATGACGTTATTAAGCCCGTTCTGTGTACAAAAACATTCAATAATTCCAATACAACGATGCGCATTGTGTATTTTTGCAAACGTACACCTTGCAAATGTATATTGCCGACGTGTACATAGTAAGACTGCACCACGTGACGAATGTAATAAGCGACAACGTATCACCAATATCATTACGAACCGTGCGTGACAGCGAGAGAAAAGTTGTAATAAAACAGGCACAATGTACCAATCAATCCTGTTTGTAATAAACTGACACGAACCTGATATTATTTCATTATGTAGCAATTGAGTGGTCCAATTTGAGATCTACAATACGTATTTGGATAGCTTTCTAATATTGAGCGCCGTTTTCCTACCCTGTAACTAGACACGTTCCTATCCAATTAAAGGCTGGATACTGTATAGCCTAACGACGACAGGTAGTATATGGCAATATTTGGTTAAGACGGATACTTGTAGTGATGAAAAGTAAACATGGTTATCAAACATTAACAGTACGTCGGCATTAAGTAACAGAGTCGAAGTCGGGAAATAGAGCGATGAAAATAAATTGAAATATTAATTAATATTACGTTATGGCTACATGTAATAAAGCATAATGAAGTTAAATACACTGTACATACTGCATCCCGAAGATAAACATTAACACATGGCACACAGGTTGCTAATTTCGTGGCTAATGAAAGGTTGTGAATATTAAAAACTCGGAGGTAATACAATAATAGCGACGGCGGCCTTTGGATACAGTCTCGTCGAGGATATTCCAATCGAACCGAGGTGATTGACAACACGTGGAATCTACAACACCGGCGGAGTGATCAAACATGGCGGTGAAATAGACCCATGACTGACGGATGTCGAGATATTGAATATTACATGACGACATTTTCGCCCCCCTGGTGCTCGCATTACATCTCAACTGACGGACCGCTAATAATAATTTCGTTTCGTTCAATTACCCTCTGCGAAAATTAAACATACCTGGCCTCTCAGCTTCCTAGAGGTCGGCGGAGCTTTCAATATGAGAAGTTACTGAATTGTGGATTGGCTCACGTACTTGTCCGGATTGCGGATTTCCATATTTGTGGACAGTACCGAGTTCATATATTGCGGCGCTTGATAGATTAGAAATGAACTACAGAGTTGTTGGGGGCTAACGGGTTCAGCCGAGAAGGGAAAAAGCAAATACTAATATACAATTGGATACACAATATAGAGTAGGAAGTAATCTCCTCTTTCTCATATTAAAGTGACCCCGCAGTTATACAAATGGAATGGGTAGTTAATTATTTCTTTTAAAAAAAGGGGGGAAAGGAATATTATATTGCTGCAGGCGATATTGGTAACTCTGGCAACGCATGGTCGCCACGTCTCGTAGCTGAACGAGATTACGTCCCTTTGACATATGAAATTATCGAGACTTTTAAACGGGCCTACCACTATGAATAAATGAATACATATTGTATCGATTAGCTCCTCGTATTTTACGCGACTAATAAGTGTTGACCAACCACATGTTCGTAAACATGACCGCTACCGCCACAAGCAGAGCGAAGAATGTGAAATACGACACACAAATTGACGAAAGAACGAATCATGTGAATTACGACACGGAAATTGATGAACGAACGTTCTCGACTAAGCAATCACTAACTGAGACATAATATTGGGCAACATCATTTTGACAGTCGGGTTTTAATCGACTAGTGGCGTTGGCTTAATGAAGGTGTCGGGTGATTGACGGCGACAGTGACGACTGCAGTTGGTCCACGTGTTAATTTCGACGGTAGCCACAATGAGCGAAGTATCGACTCGAGATAAACACGAATTAAACTGCGATTAACTGATTAACGCTACACGTTGAAGTGGTGAGCACGTGCATGTTGGCCACGACAACTGTGAACACCGGCGTCTGTGAAAGTATCGCTCAGTGAATGGGACCATGTCACAGTTATTTATTGGCATCGTCGTCG
>JAULBO010006686.1:0-20836 GCA_032355325.1 Clypeosectus delectus | reverse complement strand
TTCGCCCGTGGGTACAATGGGTCAGCCTACCGTAAGAATGGGTACCATACTAAGCTAGCACGCGCGTTCGCACGTTGGCAGACGATCCCCGACACACCCTTCGAGATTGACCGCCGTGAAGTCGATCCCAACCCCGAGGCGGTACCGGCTAGCCACATGGGTGACCGTCCAACGCTGTACCTTGGCATGCGACACTCCGTCCTCGTGGCTGACTACCAGACCATCCTGTCAGGTATGGGTTATCACTTGGGTAAGATTGACGGCCACATGGGCACAACCACCAAAGCGGCTACAATGGCTTTCCAAAGTAACATGGGTCTACACCCTACTGACGGCGTGGTGGGTACTGATACATGGGCCGCCCTTTATGAGGCCGTGTCGTCAGGTCATACCAGCCCCGTGTCGCAGGCCCGTAAAGAGGCCACAGTGGCCGACGTCCGTGCTGAGGGGTCAGCTACCATCAAAGAGGCAGACGACGCACAGGCGGGCGCGGGAGCGGGTCTGACGGCCCTTGTGGGCGGTGCCAGTGTAGACGCGGTACTGAGCAAGGGCGGAGATACGCTTTCAAAAGCTGAAGAACTCAAGTCGTCAGCAGAACGCGTACTCGGTGAGGGGTTCCTCTCGGGTGCCATAGATTGGGCGTCAGATCACTGGTACCTTATAGTCGGTGGACTTGTCCTCGTTTATATCATGGCCAAGGCACAGCGTCAGAAAGAAAACCGCGTAGCAGAATACCGCAGCGCCGCGAACTTGGGGAAGTAACATGGGTAGTTTTCTAGCGTCACTGGTGCTTGATAGCGTATTCGGTAAAACCATCTCAAAGGTCCTGACGTTCGGGGTGCCGGTGATTTCAATTGTCGTGTACGTGTTCTTCAAAGGCCGCAAGTCACAACGCGGGTCCACTACCGCTAAGCGCCTAAAGTCAATCCAAACAAAGCAAAGGACTGAACGCCATGTTGAACGGTACACTGAAGGTAATCCCGAGGCTCTTGCTGAGCTTCTCGCTGGTCGCGGTTATGAGCGCTTGCGTAAAGCCCGGTGACTTCTGTGATACCGCACGCCCTATTATACTGACCGACGCAGCCGCTAAGGTCGTGGCTGTGAATGACCCTGCAGAGGCACAACGTATAGTGGCTCATAACCTCTACGGCATTGAGAACTGCCATGCTGATTGGTGGCCCCTCTGATATGTACCTAGCGTTTTACAAAGGAAGAGCCACCAATCCCGTCCACCGCTTTCATGACTGGGCAATCAGGACCGCAACCAATGGGGACTACAGCCACGTCGAGCTTGTGCTATCCTCTGAGGCCCCCGAGGACGGGGGGACATATACATGCGTATCCTCTTCAGGGCGGGACAACGGCGTCCGAAAAAAGGACATTCAGTTCGCTGCAGGGAAGTGGGACTACCTGCACTGTCCGTGGACGCCTGAGGGAGCAGCGGCCTTCACCTACAACCACATGGGGCAACCCTATGACTATACCGCTATAGTTCTTAACCACATGCTATCACTAAACCGGCACAGCCCCGACAAGTGGACTTGCTCAGAACTGATTGGTAGCGCCTTGGGGTTTGACCGTAGTTGGCGCATTTCGCCTAACGATCTTTTTTCAGTTGTGTCTCACGCGAACCTCCTTTATACAGGGGGGAGTTCCTGAGAGGGTTCTACACTGTGACTGCACTGCCTCTGAACCTGATACCCCTGCCCCTAAAAAGGTGGGGGTTTTTTTATTCCCCCCGCACCGGGTGCGGAGGGTTGCACTACCTCCTTGCTTAGGTCTATATTGAGTTGTGGTCCTCCCGACCATTCCGTGTTGCTACGGATGGCCCTCGCATCCCCTCAGATGCGGGGGTTATTTTTTGGCGGCCCGATTGTTTACCTCCTCTCTATTATGCGCTAGGTTGCAGACAGCAACAAGGAGAGCCACATGGCACAAAGCTAGATCCAGAACCTACGGCGTTACGCAAAATCGGGCATCGGCCTCATTGCCGTCCGCACCCGTGACAGCATGGCTACCGCGTCAGATACGTCAGTATACTGTGCGCAGTCTAGCAAGCCTATCCGCATATGGGACCCCGCGCGCGGCTTCATTAAGGGCGACGATCCTGTGGCCGGTGAGCCAATGGGTTCCCTTGACCACCTTAACCTTATCTCAGTGTTTCAAAGCCTACTGGCCCCTGCCACCGGCGATAACTTCGCAGGCGAGGAGGAGTACCCAAAAAACGGGTTCTTTGTGTTCATGAACCCACACTTGCTTATCCCCGCAACGGGTGCCCCACCTGTGATGCTCCAACTCTTGTCACTACTGGCCCACAACCTGCCATTCAGCGAACGGCGCGTGGTGCTATGCGTGCCCACAGGTTATCAAGTCCCCGCCGAACTGCAGGAGCTTATCCCAATCATTGAGGATCAGCCACCGAACGTTGAGGCCTTGTGTGAAAGCGCTGACGTAACACTGAGCGACTACCGTGAGCGTGCGCCGAAGCGTGTGCCCCGCTACACCCCCGAAGACCTCCTTATGATAGCACAGGCGGGCGTAGGCATGATCCTCCCTGAGTTTGAGGGCGGGCTGTCACGATGCCTTAATTCCCTTATCGACAATAAGGAGGACGCTATCCCGTCCGAAGTGCGGAAACTTATGCTGACCGAGAAAGCGGCCATGGTATCACGCAACCCTAGCTTGGAGGTTATGGACCCCGTTGATCTGTCCGAAGTAGGCGTCCTTGGGAAGTTGAAGAAGTGGATCAGCAAACGCGCCGTTACATTGGACCCGAAAGCGTGGGCCTCAGGGGTTGCCAAGCCTAAGGGGTGCGCACTTGTGGGTCCACCGGGCACCGGCAAGTCGCTATGCGCTAAGGTGATCGGTACGAGCTTGGGTCTGGCCACTGTGCGGTTTGACCTGTCCAGCGTGTTCGCCGGTTTGGTGGGGCAGTCAGAAAGCAACATGCGGGAGGCCTTGTTTATGATCAAGTCACTTGCACCTTGCGTGGTTATGCTGGACGAAATTGACAAGGCCATATCCGTGAACGGCGGCGGCGACGGGGGCACCTCACAGAAGGTACTCGGAACCCTCCTGACCTTTATGCAGGAAAACGATGAGGCTATCTTTTGGGTGCCTACCCTTAACCGGACGGCGAACGTACCGGCTGAATTTCTCCGCCCGGGGCGTATTGACCAAGTGTTCGCGGTCAACGTACCCAACGCCGAGGAACGTCGTGAAATCCTGACGATCCACTTTAAGAAGCATATGGTGGACGTGGATGCATTTGATCCCGAATGGATGCAGGATTTGGTTGATATGACTGACCAATACGTTGGTGCGGAGTTGCAGGCCATCGCGGCTGAGGCACAGCTTAACGCCTACGTTGAAGGTGGGGGCCAATTTGAGTGGGAGAACATCACTGAGGCTCATTCGGAGATACGCCCGTTGTCAAAACGTATGGCGGCGCAATTCGTGGAGATGCAGACATGGTGTGAGCAGCACGCAACCCCGTCGAGCGTACCGGCCTCTATCACCACGACAACGCGTCGTCGGAAAAAGGTGGCGGTGCACTGATGCAGACACGGTTAGACATAGCGGGGGTCCGCACTACTGCAGCGCCATTGATAACCGCTACGGCCAAGGCGCTGTACACCGCCGTGTCGCACGGGGGGAAGACGTTGATACCTATTAAGCCTACAAGCCTAAGCAACGTCGGTTTGCGGCATATGAGTCAGGCGTCTATCCTGAAGATTAACAAGTCCATCGGTATAGTGAACAGCTACCAGTTGTTGAACTTGCCGGTGCTTCTTGAACTTATGATCAGACGCGGAGGGCGACGCCCTATACAGCGCGCGGTATACCTTGAGGCCGTGTATACAGCCCCTCAGGGTTCCTTGAGCATTAACGTGGGCGGCATGAACGTTGACTTGGTTCGTGGCCCTGTGCGCCTCCTCTCCGGGGGCGAGGCACGGGAGAAATTTGGGTCGGTGCATAAGGACGCCTATTCCTTTGACCCTAAAAAGGATAGGGTGTTGTTGGGTATGACAATTGAAGGAACGGAGGTAGACGTATCAACGATTACCCGAACGACCCTTAACGAGGCTGGCCACGTGGTTGACAGTGTGGTACGCCGTAGACGTAGAACTATCGAATTGTGAGCAACAGGGAAGGACCCAAACAATGTCACACACCACACGAGTGAGCGACGTGCGTATCCACGATATCGCCGTCCTCAAGAAAGCACTACAGCAGGTAGCCACCGAGCGCGGTGTGCACGTCACTATCATGGACAACGCGGCTTGCAAGTTGTGGGGTTCCTCAACCGAGCATTGCGACGTTGTCGCCCGCTTCAACGGGTGCCGCTTTGACGTAGGCTTCAAAAAGGCCAAGGACGGAAACGGCTATGAACCTGTTTTTGACTCCCATGGCGGTGAGCTTTACCGAGTGGTCGGGCAAGGCAAGGAGGTGTGCGTCACACGCGAAGACCACAACTTGTCCAACATCGCCGCGATCATGCAACGCTATGCGCAAAACATGGTCTACCAGACGGCCCTGACCAACGGCGCGCAAGTGCAACAGACAACCGTAGACGGTAGCGCCGTCATGCGGATCATGGGTTAAGGGGACCACACATGTTTACGAAAACAAACGCAGCCGCGACCACCGACGTATCCACCGAGGCCCACACCGAAGTCACGATCAGCCCTTTGGGGCGGGTCCTGATTGAGGGCAAGAACTTTGAGGGTAGCGCATGCTCCTTGATGGGCGATGTTATCCGCAACAAGCTCGGGGGCAAGTCCGGTGACACATCACCCAAGCCAGAGTTTTTCCAAGGCGCGACGACGAACAAAAACGAGCAAGGCTGGTAACAGTTAGGGGGTGTAGCTCAATTGGTTAGAGCAGAGCGCTCATAACGCTTTGGTTACGGGTTCAAGTCCTGTCACCCCTACCATGATAAGGCGGCCCTAGTGGTCGCCTTTTTTTATGCGCGCTTGAGCGTTGCGGTTACCGCCCGCCTAGGCTACCGTTTACGCAGCAACAAGGATCAGAACCAATGAAAAACCAAAACCTATCAATAGATGCCTTAGGGCGTATCGTGTCTGACTACGGTGACCGCTCAGTAGTTGACTTATCCGTATTCGGGCGTCAGGAGGTTAAGCGCTTCTCTGAGGTGTGCTGGGACAACGACCACCAAAAGTTCTATGTGGCCTTCCGCGAAGGAGCGCCTGAGCGCTTGCGTGATGCCCTACTATCCATAAGTACATATGTATACGCCCTAGGCCATGAGCCTGTCACCACCGGGCCTGTACGCGTGCCTGGTGCTGTATCAGGACCGAAGGGAGTCACCCACTTTGTCTGCCTGTTCGGGACCTACGCCGAGGGGGTAACAGCAGAGCAAGGGGTGCTAGCCTACCTAATGGGCCGGAACGAGCTATGACCATTACTGAGATACTTGAGATGGGTGTAGCGTGTCTGGTAGTGCACGAAGCAGGACCACAGTCGCAAGGGCCTAACGGTGAGTTCAAATACACAGCAGTGTGCAGATCATACGCCGAAGGTCATGTACCCGTGCCGGGTTGTGCGCCCACCGCTGAGGAGGCTATAGCCCGAGCGGCTAGTAATTGGAAGGCTAAGTATAAGCCCTCCGCACCGGTGCGGGTAAGAAAAAGACAGCGTGCCCCGCGTAGGGACTAGCCTCTTGTGCCTCAGAGCTTGAGACACACAAGATGTAGTGGCTTGTATTCTAGCCTTAGATGGCGGTACAAATGCGAACCCCCCACCGGTGAGGGCAGGGGGGTTCTAGTTGGGGGATAACCAACATTCGGAATAGTCCTGCTTCCCAGTGAGACAACTCCATACGCAGTATTGAGGTACATACGATGACTACACCTATGACATACCATGAGACAGCATGCAACGGCATAATACCAAAAAAGAAGAAAAAAGTTGACCTTCTAGATCAAGCGGTATTTTTGAAGTGGGTCAACAACGTGTGGGCCGAGACCCTAACCCCTTCAGAGTTCAAGGTCGTTATGGCTGTGCACGCCCGCACACTCTCATGGGGTAAGGTATGGGAGGTCGTGCCAGTCAGACACTTGGTAGATGGGATCGTAGACAGCCGAGGAGGCATGCACTTCCGAGGTACCGGCCTCAGTAAGCGCACCATAGTATCAGCATTATCCCGCCTGATTGAGCAGGGATATCTATTGGCCCGAAAGTTTGGTAAGACAAGGCTACTAGCGATCAATACTGCTGTGATGGCTACGGGTGACGACCCCGCACACGAGCGGGTGAAGTTGAAGGACCGGTTGCGCGTTGAGGCTATACGGGTACGCAAGGCCTTTTGGGCAGTGGTTAAGGCCGCTGAACGAAGGTGGCGCGACACAGGAAGTGAGGAGGACCATGAGGCGTGGCGTTCGCTTATGGGTCCAGAGAAAGGTATAAGGACTAGTGACATGGCTGGAATGATGAAGAAGCCCCGCAGCCGGTGCGGAGATGCCTCGCAAGGTACTGAAAACAATGATAGTGAAGGTGCAAAAATTGCACCAATAAGGAATGAACATATACCCTCAAGAGTTTCTAAAGAAACATCTTTAGAGGGTACGCCTAGCGGCGGAATGTTACGGACACCTAGAGCAAAGAAAATCAAGCCTGAAGCTACTGCAGAGGATGGGGCTATGGTTACCACCGGACACCGTCGCAGAAAGCGGGCTGTTCGCAGAGGTCAGGACCCTGACACTGATATCCGGCCCGTGGCTGACTTTGCTATGAAGCACGCACCACAACCCCGTGAGGAACCGGCCACGCCCGCACCGGGTGCGGAGGAGCTAGGCAACACCACACTAGGCGACATACTCAAGGATGCTGCACAGCGGTCTGCCAAGGCACAGAAGAAGCAACGGCAACGCGGGAGGAACGGACCACAGAACGTGATTAAGTGGTGGGCCGACGCATACCACCGCAACACGGGACAAACCGCTGAGCCGTTCCGTATACAGGCCCTAGGCAAGGTAAAGGCCAGCATAGGCGCGCTGAACATACCTGACCCCAACATAAACATTTACGACGTGTTTGATTGGGTCACTGACGAATGGGGCTATGCACTAACCGTGGCCATACCCTTCATGGTCAAGGACGAGGAGAAGAGATCAGGGCTATTGGAGGGGCTACCGGCGCGAGGCCTAGTGATGCACTTCCTTCAACAGTTCGTTGACGCATACGCCTCGCTATACCACGGGTCAGGGGTTGAACCTGCAAACCACGAGGACGCCCGCGCTGCACAAGCCATATACAAACGCAATCGCCGCCGTGCCGGTGAGATTGAGACCAAGGGCTATGACGCCCTACCAGTACAGTATATGCAGGCCGACGAATTGCAGAGCTACGTTGAGCGCCTTGCGAAGGTGGACCCTGCAGCCCGTGACGTGCTAGAACAACAAGAAGAACACAAAGCCATGATGCGCAAGTTTAAGCGCCGCTATGGACGCGATGCGCGTCAGGAATATGAGAAAGCGATTATGAAAATAGAACGTCAGGCAGGACTGCAAGAACAACAAGACAGCGTGGGTCACTTGTTCCCGACTGCGAGCTACGATGACTGATGCACCACGCCCCCGCCGTAGGGCAAGACGGACGCTCTCAAGTGTAGCATTGCGATTGCTGCGAGCCGTTATTGACGACGCTGATTATAGCACATTCTCGTCAGTGCCGGTGGGTGTTCTATCCGAGGACGAGAGCGAGATATACCAGTTCGTGTCACGGTACTATGCCAGATACAGCCGGTTCCCAAGTATGGAGCACCTGCAAGAGCAACGCATAAACTTGCCCGAGGCTCAGGACCCCATCGCGCAGTACCGTGACCAACTACAGGACAGTATACGGCGATCACAAGCCGCTGACATTATCATCGGCCTGCAAGAGGCCCTTGAGGGTGGCGACATGGAACGCCTAGGAGACCTGCTAGTACAGCGCCGCGACGTGGGGATCAGTGGCGAGTTGTCATTGCTGACCATGGCGCAACTCACAGAGCGTTTCATTACCGACCTTGAACCCATGAACAGCCTTGTAGGTCTGGTAGAGACAGGGATACCCGCGCTGGACCGAGAGGTAGGGGGAGTAAAGCAAGGAAACATCATGGCCCTTGCCGCACGACCGGGGGTGGGTAAGACCTTCCTGCAGCTAATAGGGGCAATGAACCTAGCCCGCGCGGGCCGCCCCATACTGTACGTTAGCCGAGAGATGACACCCGACGAGGTGGCCCACCGTATTCTGACAATGCACTATGACGTTGATCCTAGTATGGGCCTGACGCGCCGTGTATCGACATACGCCTATGAGCAGCTACGGGAGCGCTTAAGTGATGGCCTACCGGATTGGATTGAGGAAAACTTCCTTGTTGCCAACCCCGATGCATGCGGCAACGTCAGCGACATAACCTCGCTTATGCGGAGTTCGCAACCGGTGGCAACATTCGTGGACGGGACGTACTTCGTCAAACCGTCGCAACGCATGAACTTTAGTAGCAGGACAGAGCGGTACGAGCAGCTTATCCGTGAGCTACGCGAGGCGGCCTACGAGACCAACCGAACTATAATGATGACGTGGCAGCAAAACCGCACCAAGGCCATGGGCACCGAAGGTCTGTACGGCACCGACGCACTGTCACAGGATGCCAGCCTAGTAGTCATGATGAAGGCGTTACGCAAACACAAGAATATGAGAGTTGGTGAGGTAGCCAAAAACAGGCACGGCCCCGAGGGCGCTACCATAGGCATGAGCTATGAGTTCAAACCTACGCGAGTGGGCCTACCCGTCTCCATACCGGGAGGCGAGGAGCGCGCCGCCAATACCCGAGAACGCCACATCGAAAACGCAGTGCGCACCAGTGCCGCGCCCAACCGTGTAGAGATGCCAGATGACTGATACCGTATGGGAATGGAGTGATTGGGTACCGCACCACAATGAGGGGTGGCCTGCAGGGGTAGAACCTGACGAGGTGGTTATAGGCGACCTTAGCGGGCATATATGTTCACCGATGGTGGCCTCTAAATTTGACTGGTGCCATGGTGACCCCGTTACCAGATATAAACGCCGAGTTTACAGCGAGACACAAACACAGGAAGTGGAGCTAGCTGATGCCCTTTGACCTAAGCGAACAAGACGGCCTATTTATTGAGGGCGACCCGCGCGCGCCCATACTGGTCATATCGGAGCCGCCTGAGGAAGGGGCTTTCAACGCCAATATGACCATGACCCGCCAAGAGCGAAACTTCTTCCTAATGGTGGCCAAGGAATACGGGTTCTCGCCTGAGGACTTTGCCTACCTCCCCTGCAGCTACCCCATGGACGACAGCATAATCGGGGACAAGGCCGAAGCCGACCACATAAACATTGACCGTGATGACTTCCTAGGCCTTCTAAGCCAGTGCCAACCTAGACTTGTGATCGTACTAGGACGTCATGCCCTGAGACAGGTTACAGGCCGCGCCGCGAAGGTGGGTAAGATGCGGGGGCAGGTACACAAATTGCACGGGATCAAAGCCCCTGTACTGCCCTTGTTCGGGGTGAGGCAGTGTCTATGGTTCCCTGAGAATATCAACTTATTCTCGTCTGACTTCAACATGGCCGCTGTACTGGATGACAACGATTATGACATGGAGTGTCTGCAGCGCGCCACCGCTGAAAACACAGACTATAAATGGACCTTGGATATCAAGGAACTAATTGACCGTGATCCGAGATGGCTAGCGGTGGACACCGAGACTACCGGCCTTGAGTGGACAGACCCAAACGTCAGGGTCCTCACGGTGCAGCTAACAGCCAAGACGGGGGAGAGCTTCGTCATACCGGTACACCCCAAGGCCGCCGCGCTGGTATACCCTGACGTGCCCTCACGGGAGTTGAAACGCAAGCTGGCCATAGTGCGTGGGCAGATACGTGGCCTACTAACATCACACCGCGTGCGCAAGGTGGGCGCTAACTTCAAATTTGACCAGCACCAAATTAGAGAGAGCCTAGGATACGAGGTGGTCAACTGGTTCGCTGACACGCAACAGCTAGCCTTCGCTGTTGACGAAAACATGTTCGAGAAGAGCCTAGACGAGGTGACGCGCCGATGGGTTCCCGAGATGGCCGGTTACGCTGACCAGTTCAACGCCACGGTTGATAAGTCAGATATGCTAGGACTACTGGAACGGGACCCTGACAAGTTTCTACTGTACGCCGGTGGTGACACTGACGCCAACTTCCGCGCCGCCCGAGTTCTTCTCAGACTACTGCAGCAAGACGAAGCACAGTGGCAGACCTATTTGAAAATTCAGCTACCCGCGCTACAGGCCTTTGGGAATAAGATTGAGACCACGGGGATGGTGGTTGACCGTGATCGGTTGGGTGAGCTTGAAATCCAGATCGAAGAAGAAACGCGCAATGTACACACCCGCGTCATATCCCAGATGGCCCCCGAACTACGCCGCTCCCACCTGAAAGACGGACTGTCCCTAACCCGTGGCCGCCTTGTCATCGACGCGCTGTTCACAGACAAGGGGCTAGGCCTAGAGCCTATGGTGTTCACACCGGGCACACGGAAGCTAGCACATGAAAACAGGATACCTAGCACGAGCGCCAAAACCCACCTCGTATACTTCGCTCACGAGCCGATGGTTGAGGCGATCATGCGTTGGTCAAAGCTTGAGAAAATGCGCACCACCTACGTCGGCAAGGAATGGGACGAAGAGAAGGGCATGCCTACGGGCTTTTGGAGACACACGATCCTGCGCAATGGTCTGTGGCGTATCTACCCTTCATTCTTCCTACACCGCACCGCCACGGGCCGAAGCGCAAGCGCCAACCCCAACGCTCAGAACTTCCCGAAGCGGGGAGACCTAGCCAAGGCGTTCCGGTCAATATTCATCGCACCACCGGGCTGGTCAATTATTGAGGCTGACCTTTCCCAAGCCGAGCTTAGAATTGCCGCGTGTGAGGCCAACGAGACTGAGATGATCCGTCTCTACAATGAGGGCGTGGATATCCACATGAACACGGCGGCAATGACCAGCGGCAACCCCGTCGCACTGTTCATCGCCAACAAAGGCAGCGACGACTTGATCATTGAGCGGGCAAACGAGTTCCGAGGGTCAGGCGACTATCTGCGAAAACTAAACCCGGGATCACGCAAGACAGCCACGGTAGCTGACTACATCGCACAGTTACGGTATCAGGCCAAGGCGATTAACTTTGGGTTCCTTTACGGTATGCAGGCCGCCGGTTTTAAGACCTACGCCAAAATTGAGTACGGTGTTGAGTTCACTGATGCTGAAGCACAGGTAATCCGAGACAACTTCTTTGAGGCCTACCCGGGCTTGCGTGAGTGGCACTTCTCGGTTGAGCGCCATGTATACGAACACGGCACCATACGGGCCATGCACGGGGCACTGAGGCGTTTGCCGTCGATCTACAGCACCAAGGCCAACGTCCGCAGCGAAGCCGTCAGGCAGGCTATTAACAGCCCTGTGCAGCGCTTTGCCTCTGACCTAGGGATTATGTCGCTATGGCGCATGTGCCGAGACTGTCCTGAGTATGTCAAACCGCTGGCGTTTATCCATGACGCGCTAGTCCTATACGTGAAAGACGAATACCTAGAAGAGGTTCAGAGCGCGGTGAAGTGGTACATGGAAAGCAACCCATTGCGTGAGTGGTTCAACGTAGACCTACCACTACCCATCATTGCCGACGTGTCAGTAGGCAAGCGCCTCAGCGAGATGGAAGAGCTATCGGGAGTGGTTGCGATCCGTCCCGAGTGGCATAATCAGGAAGCTGACGATTTAGGGGTTTATGACATGGCGGCGTAACCGCTTGATACTTTACTCCCCGCACCGGGTGCGGTAGGTATCTGTTGAGAACACTTTGCGACGGGAACTGTTAAGGGATATGCCTAGAACCAATTGGCGGGCGCAAGGAAGTAAAACTATGGGGTGGCCCTGAGTGTATATCAGGGACGGGGTAGGTTAGTCCGCCCTTGAGCGGGGGACTACACGGCCCGCCCACTCCACCAACGATAGCAACATAGGAGAAAACCAATGCAACCACGCAAGCGCACACGCAAGGTCACCGTAGGTGAAAACGAGGACAACACAGGCCAATTGCTAGACGACGCGATGCTCGCCGCCTATAGCGCCAAGGTGACCAAAGACGAAGCGGATAAGGCTTACAGCGAGGCCAAGGCTCTTATCGAAAAGCACATGAAGACCCTTGGGAAAAGTGAGCACAAGATGCCGCCACTTCAGGGACGCCCGGGCTTGAAGGCCAAGTTTGTGATAAAGACCACAACGACGATCAGCGCCGAAAAGCTATTCAAACTCATGGGCAAAACAGCCGAGTTCTTTGCCAGTGTCAAAGTCACCGCAGCGGTGGCCAAAAAGCACAACACTGAAACACAGCTTGAGTCGATCAGCACGTCGAGCACGGGTACCCCATCCCTTGACTACCGTACTACCAGCTAATGCAACGGGAGCAGGTAGAACAAGCCCTTAGACGATTGGGCATGAACCCTCAGAGCTTCACGGGGCAGTGGGTTCAATGTTCATGCCCTTTCGCCGCAGACCGCCATGACAGAGGCACAGATCGAAGTGCTAGTTTTGGGGTGATGGTAGGAACGCGATCCTTCTATAATTGCTTCACGTGCAAGAGCAAGGGCCGCTTCATTGACCTACCCCGAGAGCTTGGGATGGACAATTGGGACGAGCTTGCTAGTGAGCTTATACGAGCCGAGGCAACCGGTCTGCAGGTAGAGGCTCACGCTATCGAAGTTGAGGAGGACATACCCCCCATCCCAGAGGAGATATATGGAGACCTATTCCCCGTGGTAGACGACGGGCCTGCCCTTGAGTACCTCTTAGACAGGGGTATTGACCAGCAAACTGCCGAGGACATGGGGCTAGGCGATTGGCCAGAGGAGCGGCGTATCATGTTCCCCGTGCGTGGCTTTGACGGCGCGCTATATGGCTGGACGGGTAGGGACTACGGTGGCGAGACCAAAGTGAAGGTATGGAACACCAAAGGGCTAGACAAGTCGTGCCACCTGTTAGGCGCGGAGCATTGTAGCCTAGAGCTACCCATTATCGTGGTTGAGGGATTGTTCATGCTGGCCTACATGGTGCAGCTAATACACGAGCAAGAACTGCCCTACGATGTGGTGGCTTGTATGGGTTCAAACCTGAGCTTTGAGCAAGCCTCGCTACTCACTGAGACCGGCCAAGATATCTACATGTTTCTGGACAACGACAAGGCGGGCAAGCTAGGCCTATGGGGGGACCCCAAAAAGGAGACTGACGGGGCCATGCAACTACTCGCCAAGGTCAGGCCCCCTAGATATGTGACCTATCCCCAAATGACCCGCGCTCAGCTAGACGCAGCGGGCCGCAAGATGGCACACGCGGTAGAGGACCCCGATGACCTCACCGAGGAGCAAATCATAGACATGTTGGAAAGCGCCACCGTCTACGCAAGGAAGCGCAAGCGTGTCAGATCATGAACCCACCGATATCAGGAGGCTATGCGCATATGTCAGGAGGAAGCTAAAAACCGAGGGTCACGCCTCATTCATACTACACAAACGCCGCGTCTACGTGACCTTGACCGGACATTACGGGGACACGTTACCGGCCATAATGGTGGCTCAGGAGAGAGGGGGATGCGTAACACTTACACCAAATACACGGGGCGATCACTTGACATTTCAAGCCGCTAAATTCCGCTTGCGTGATGCCCTATTCCTAGCTAGATTGTTCACCGGCCTAGTTGCCAAGTTTGAAACCCACAAAGACGACAGGAAACCCAATGGCGAGACAGAAAAGAAGTACCTTGAAACGGGGCGCTGACGCGCTGGATCAACACAAGAAGGTGCAAGAGCAAGAGGACGCCCGCCGCGAGGCTAACTCCTCAGGAGGCGTTTACCGGTTCTGGGTACGCGGCAAAGAACGCGGCAAAGGTTACGAAGAGCACGAGGTTGTTATCCTTGACGACGACGTGATGGCCGAGTGCCCCATGGCCATGGAACACGACATTCCGGGTCCGGGCATGAGCTTCAAAGAGACCCGCCACCATGTGTGTGTTGACGAAATTGAAAACTGCGTCCTGTGCCGTGCCAACGAACAAGGCATTGCGGAGGAGATGAAGCGCGCGGGCTACAACCAATACATGAGCCTTCTCGACCTGACACCCTTTGAGATCAAACGGGGCAACCGCGCGGGAACGTTGGTGGAGGCTAGCCGCAAACTGCATGTTATCCCGCACCGTGCCTTCGAAAAGTTCCACAAGGTATTCCAGCACGCCAAGCGTGAGCACGGAACCACGCGGGGCGTCTACATGGTTCTGACCAAGCACGAGAAGATGGACGCCCGCTGTGGTGAACCCATCATGCTAGACAATGGTATGATGTACGAGATGTGGGACGAAGAGGACTTGTTGGAGTACGCAAACGAGGAGGTGGTACGCGACGGCAAGGTAGTCAAGGAAGAGGGCCAAGACATTGAACCCTTTGACTATGACGAATTGTTGGCACCTCCCGAGCAGAAACTACTCCGCACACTGTACAACCTGCCGAAAACGGTAGGCGGATCAGACGAGGAAGAGGAGGACGTAGGGGAGTCACGCTCAAGCCGCCGTAGCCGCCGCTCACGGGGCGGTAAGTCTGAGGACGATGCACCGGCACCCAAGGGACGCTCAAGCCGCTCACGCCGCCGCTCAGCACGCGACGATCAAGACGATCAAGACGACCAATATGATCAAGACGATCAAAGCGACCAAGACGATGCAGGCTACGACGACCAAGACGACCAAGACGACGAGCCACCACGTACTCGCCGCCGTGCCCGCAAGAAGGAGCAAGCTGAGGAGGAGCAGCCTAAGCGCCGCGCCCGCCGCCGCGCTCCTGTAGACGAGGATCAGGAGGATGAACCCGCACCCAAGAAGCGGACCCGACGCTCAGCGCCTAAGGAGGACCAACCCCGATCAACTCGGTCCTCCCGCAAGCGCCGCGACGACCGTGACTTGGATGACGAAATCCCTTTCTAATCCACAACCCATGAGCACCGTTTTATGCTAGTTTTGTACGCTCATTTCAAAAAGAATAACTAGCGCGAAGCCCGATGCAACAACAGGGCAAAGGCGGGGGAGGCCACACCGGTTACTTCTCCGCCTTACTTATGTGAGGTGATAATATGGCAGAACCGTTTGGAAACGAGGTAACACGAGCAGTCCTGAGTGACATGTATTGGGTGCCCTCACGAGAGATTGATCCGCACCGGGTGCGGGACAGGTTTACGATCAAAAAAGAGACAATGGTTTTTGGCACCAACAAGCGAGAAGTGCAGCCTATCCCGACCTACCGAGAGGGGACTGGAAAGCTACTGGGCATGACCGGACTACCCATAGCCACAGGCATGGAATACTTCCCCTGCGACAACATCACCGAGGACTTTTCAGATGGTGCCCCGTTTGACGCGTGGACACGCCGCCCTGACCCACACCACCCACTCGCACCTAAGGGGCAAGACGAGTTCATGGAGGAGGCCTACGACGCGGTGACGGGCCTGTACACGAGCCTACTCAAAGCCGAAACCGGTACAGGAAAGACGGTGGTGTTTCTGGACGTGGCCGCCCGCATAGGGTTGCGCCCGTTAATTCTAGTTCCCCTTGAGCGCCTGATGCACCAATGGATCGAAGAGGTTGTGGACAAGCTAGGGGTGCCCCGCAAAGATATCGGAGTAGTCCAAGGAACCAAATGCCAATGGGGCCGTCAGATCGTGGTTGGTATGATGAAGAGCGTCGCCAGCCGCACATACCCCGCTGAGTTCTACAACGCCTTCGGCCTAGTAGGTTACGATGAAACCCACAATCTCGGAGCCTCGGTAGCAGCAACCACACAGGGGCTATTCAACGCACGTTACAAGACTAGCCTTAGTGCCACCCCACTACGCAAAGACGGCGCTGACAAGGTGTACCTTGATTACTTTGGGCACCCCGCCTTCGAGCGCACGATGGCCGCTGTACCCACCCGTGTAAGCGTTCTGTCATATATTTCTGACAAGCCGGTCACAGGATCGAACAAGTCTGCAAAGTTGATAGGGCTGGCCTACGACTTCGAACGCAACAAGATAATATGCGAATTTGCTCAGGCGTGGTACGAGGGAGGTTACACTCCCCTATTCGTGACAGAGCACTTTAGGCACGCTGACATACTGAGAAAGATGTTTGTCAGTATGGGTATACCGAACAACAAAATCGCCATGTATACCGGTGAGCAAAAAGAGGAGGACGGAACACGCGGAAAGACCACCAAGGAGTACCTTGACTGGGCAGAGAAGAACTGCGACGTGTTCATAGCTACCTACGGCATGATGAAAGAGGGTATCGACATTCCCAAAATGGACAGGGGTATGGACTGCACCCCGCGTGCAGAGTTTGAGCAGATACTCGGACGCATACGCAGGAAGCACAAGGGCAAGGATGACGCCCATTGGGTCACTATCCGAGACCGTACCGTCCCCAGTTTTGAGGGGAACTACTTCAACCGTATCAAGAGCATTGCGCACCTTACAGGCGTAGTCGTAGAAAGGCTGGATAAATATGCCATACTTCAACGCCTCTGAGTTTATGGCTACCGGTGGCTATATTGGCGAAGTCATTGACGACCCTACCAAGCCTATAGCCAAATTTGGGCAAGTGCGATCCGTTGAACTGGTGGAGCTAGACTTGCCGTTTCTGATGGTCACATTCACACAGATAGACGTAGCGCGGGCCGTAGGGATAACTAGGCAATCATGGGAGATTAGGTGCAGGCACCTCATGCCCCTACCCCCTATGTTTAAGGCTGAGGGGAAGATACGCAAGGGCGACGGGTGGGCGAATAGCAACATGCAAGTGTACTTATACCCTGAGGCTGTAGCGATGCACCACGCCACTACTCAAGGCATCAAGGCCAATGATGTGAGGTTTGCAAAGCTTAGACGAACTATGCTAAAACAGATGACTGCAGCAAGAGAGATAGCAACGGAGATGATGATATGACACCTCGTAAAAGAACACGGCCCTCAAATTCAGAGGAGCACGGCGATATCAAAAACAGCGGGCAGATTGCCAGTAAGACCAGAACGTCCAAAACCAAGCCCTCAAAAAAGTCTGAGGTCGTAGGAGGACGCGAGGGTCAGACCCTATTTCGACTGACCATGCGAGACGGCGTCACGCTCAACATGGGGGACTTCTCGGGGTTCCGCCGCGACGTTGGGTTAGAGGCCGATGTATACCTCGACGGCGAAGGGATCACCGAGGAGTTTATGACCTCGGAACAGGCCGAAGAACTGGACACCAACTTTGACAAGATGGCTGACTATCTTGAACAGAGATTGCTACAAGCCGCCGACGACGCGCAACAGTTCTTCGATACGATATGACCCGTACCCGTAAGCGTGCGGCCAACGCCGAGGCCGATCCGAAACCCGTAACCCCTAAAGCCAAAAAGTTTGTCCCACCCAAGCCCGCGACCAGCATGCTAAGAGAGCTGGCCAACGAGACCAATACGTCACTAGGTAAGGGGATCATGGTCAAAGCCAAACTAGCACACGCGTGGTCAAACCATATCCCCTTCGGGCACCTAATTGGCGACCTTGCCACGCTAGGCGGTTTGTCACAGGGCAAGTCTCACATGTTCCTAGGGCAACCGGGGGGAGGCAAGACAACGCAGGCCATGCGCATGGTGGCCAACGCTCAGATGAAGTTCCCGTATCATAACTGCTTATGGGTTGACACTGAGCAAACCTTTGATCCTGTATGGGCCGAGCAGCACGGCGTTGATATGGACAGGCTGTGGCTTGTGTCGCCCCACACGGGTGAGCAAGCGGTGGACCTCATTGAGGCGGCCATTGAAAAGACTGAGGACCTATGCCTAGTGGTTCTCGACAGTGTCAATATGTGCACCCCCTCAAAACTGGTAGAGGATGCCGCCGGTGACGCTAACGTGGCCCTTCTAGCCCGCCTGACCGGTGTTCTAACATCCAAGGTTATGAGTGCACGGGCCAAGCGCCACAGCAAAGGATGGGTGCCCATCACTATGATCTACGTCAACCAATGGCGAGAGCGTATTGGTGGTTATGGTTACGACACCAAAAAGAGACCGGGAGGGAACCAACTCAAGTACTCATGCGCCACGTGGATTGAGTTCAAATCGTTTACTCAAGAAGGCAGCGCCAAGAAAGGCGAAGGCGACGTAGGCATGGCCAGCCATGTTGACCACGTGTTCACAATCAAACGAGGTAAGTCAGGATCGTCAATCAGGTCTGGCGAGTATTCGGTAGTCGTAGGCGGTGAGCACCACCTACCTCTAGGGTCCTATGACGAGGCCGGTACCGTTCTTGCTCAGGCGAAAAAGTATGGACTGTGGGCGGGGGCTGGTAAGAACCAGTATTTCACCACACACCCTGACAAAATATTCGCCAAGATGGTTGACGGTATTGATTGGCTTGAAGACAACCCCGATGAAATGACAGAAATGAAGCGTCTTATCGTAGCAGCCCAACGGCTCAAGGTAGGGTTGAAGGAGATACCCCCTGACGGGTACCTAATGCGCCCATGACTATGATGCGACAGCCGAGGGACAAGCGTAAGGATAAGCGCTTGTCCGTATCGCATAAGAGAGCGCCTAAGCAAGAGGCTGAGACCGCCGAGGCCCTAGGGGGCACCCTTGTACCGGGGTCAGGCTCACAGGCCATTAAAGGCGACGTGAGGGTGAAAGGGGTAGCGCGCATAGAAAACAAATGCACCAAGAACAAAAGCTACAGCCTGACACTAGAGACAATCGAAAAGATAGAAGCTGCAGCGTCCAGCGGTACCGAGATGGAGGTGCCTGTTATCCACGTCGAGTTCATACACCCCGACACGGGCCAAAGGATCAAAGGCGTATATGTGGTTCCTGAGGGATACCTAGAAGAACTAATCGTGAGGGCTAAAAATGCGACAACTAGCGACCATGCTGAGAAACCACGAGGCTCAATTGTCAAACAGGGGCGGCGCTGACAATCAGGCCCCCATAGAAGAGCACGACCCCGCCCGCACCCTAGCACTACTACACCGGCTAGACAGGCGCTCAGAACCGGGAAGGCACGGCACCGCAGTAACCCATGCCTCTAGCTTCTGCCACTTGCCTAAGTGCGCAAGGCTACACCTCCTCGCAAACAACATGCGCAACCAAGGCGTCACGTTTGACGAGACCCCCTTCGGAAACATGCGCCTCGTTTGGGCATACGGGCGGGCCGCTGAAAAGCACGTCAGGGATACCCTGCTAACCGATCCAGACATACGAAAGCGCGCCTTGGGGATATGGACGTGTCGGTGCAAGAAAACCAAAGTGCGGGGACACTATGACCCTGCAGCCAAGTGCAACACATGCGGCGGGAAGGTTGAAACTTACGGAGAGTACCTGTTTATCAACAACCGGCTTAGCGTGTCGGGCAACCCTGACCTCTTGTTGCGTGATGGGCCTGCATACGTCGTATACGAAATCAAGTCCCTTAAACACGAGTCCTCCGCAGGGTACACAGGCTTCAAGGATATTGAGACCCCCGAGGTGAAGCACGTGGAGCAAGGAACCCACTACCGAGAGCTAGGCACTGACGAGGGGCTACTCATGCACCCCAAACCAGTGGTACTATACGTGACCAAGGGGTTCACAATGAAGGCCCCGTGGTACAAGGCGTTCACCGCAACCGACGCACTGCAGGAGCAAGTCAACGCTGACGTGCTACTTGCCAGAGAGACAGCCAAGGAGTATGTTACTCACCGCGACGCCGGTACGGTACCGGACAAGATAACCATATGCGCTGAGGACCCCATGAAAAAACGTAAATCCTGCCCCGTCCACAATGAGTGCATAGCCAATGGGTAACGTTCACTTTGTGGGCCTAGACCCGTCGCTCACCGCAACCGGATTGTGCGTGATCCAAGACAACGGGCACGTTAAGGCGTTAAAGGTCCTAGGCTGTGGGTCGGCGCGCGGGGTGCAGCGCTTAGGGGTTATGCGCGACCAGCTAACTCAATATATGGACCCACTGACAACCGCACCGGATGACAAGGTGGTCTGTGCTATTGAGGGGTACGCACTTATGGCCAAGGGCAAGAACCATGACAAAGCCGAGCTAGGCGGTGCCTACAAGGTGCGTCTTTACGACTACGGCAAGGTGATATGCCTCATTGTCCCCCCTAAAAGCCTAAAAATGATCGCAACGGATAACGGCAACGCTGACAAAGATATGATGATCGACGCCGCTATCAATAAGTTTCAGATTACACCCAACGATGACAACGAAGCAGACGCCTTGTGGTTGGCACATATAGCCCGCGTATACTGGCATAAAGGCCCCTATGAGGCCCGTCAGGCGCAAGCTATGGCCAAGGTGTACCCAGCGTACCCACTACCGTTTACACGCCCTAAAACGACCTCCCCGCACCGGGTGCGGAGAAGGTCCCGTGGCGACTAGAACATAACTTTCTGCAGCATTGCACTTGCGCACCGCGCGGAATAAGCAATATAAGAAAGTACGCAGCACGCGCAACATGCGCACAACCGCCCAATGAAAGGGAACCACCATGACCATTAAAACCGGAGACACCGCAATCTTCAAAGGATACACCGAACTTGCAGACGGCGAAGAGCCGATCCTGATTGCCGGTGAAGAAGTCCAAGTGGGCGAATACGATGACGAAGACGGCACGTTTATTCTGACCGCCGTTGACGACGAGTCCCGCTCAGACACCGCGTTTGAGGAAGAGCTTGACGAAGTCGAAGCGCCCGCACCGAAGAAGC
>JAULBO010006575.1:0-12555 GCA_032355325.1 Clypeosectus delectus | reverse complement strand
GTTTGACAGCCGGAAATAGCGTTTTAGTAAATGCCACGAAATGGCGACTACCACGAAATGGGGATACAGGACGGTATCATCATTATCATGTCTGCTGCAGTGATAGTATTTCACTGGAGTATTTATGGTGCTAGTTAACTGGAATATATATACCCCACTGAGACACATAATACTGACTCCGACCTTACCGATACTTTTTGTTCCCCTTTGACCTGATGATGGCATTGAAATTAAGTTGTGAGTGCTCGACTGTTCCACAGTTTGTTTTTAGCGAGTATCACAAATGTAATTTGGGATTACCTCCCTTTCGATAATTTCGACCAATGAACGGGGAGCCGTTCAAGACCTCACTTGCTGCAAAGCGCTCCACATGAAGCGCTTTGCCAATGTTGAACGATATGTAAAATATTGTACATCGGGCATTTATAGTTTCGAAGCGCTCATCGTAGCGCTCTGCCAATGGAATGCAGGGAAGTATTCAATGCGACATCAATATTTAGAGCCGAAACACAAGTGAGTCAGTGTCGCGCTTATATTACCTCATTCTTTTAGGATTATATCGGACATGTCGGTCTTCAAGAAGTTGTTCGGAACAAATAAACAGCCACCCACCCCAGCGGAGGCTATCCAAAGATTACGAGATGTTGAGGAGATGTTGATGAAAAAGTCTGATTTTCTAGAGAAGAAAGTTGATGCAGAACTTCAGTTAGCAAAGAAGAATGGAACAAAAAATAAAAGGGGTTTGTATTTTCTAATGATAAATCTGATATTATCAACGACATTGTTATGTGATCAATAAATCAATTTGATCCTTTCTGAATTCATGATTTTGTTTACCGTGGTTTAATAAACAAACAATCGTGATATAGAATGACAATGCGCGAAATCTGTGACACAAGGAAGCGTACTGTAATCAAATGACAGCTGCTCACATGACTCAATAATTGTTGTTGGTTGCCAGAGAGTTAGGGAGTTACACACACCCACACACACACCTATATTATATTTAATATATCTTTTAACTATTATAATTATTATACAAATCTGAAAGTAGGTAATCAACAGAAATGTATCTAGACCTAATCATGATAATGATTAAGGAAATAACACTTAGACAAGTGAGACAATATTAAGAGGTTGTTCTAATTAAGGTTTATTATTCATAGTCCTCTCATGCTCCTCTGTTTACTCGGATATTCCCTACTGACAATGTAACGGTTACATCTAAAACATGGTACATACGATTATGGTAATGCCTGTAACACCTCACCGGATAGAGGAAGCGGATAGAAACCGTACACGGTCCGTTGATTTCCGTCAAAGTCCTGTATATATACTTTTATCATCCGTCAGATGCGTTCCTCGTCGGGGATACAGGGGTATCCGATCCAAGTTTTGAACGAAACTTGGAACGGACACCCCCGGACCAAAGAGTACGGTTCTTTTCTGGTATTAATCCGTTCTGTCCGGAATTGTCCTGTACTTGTCCGGTACGTGTTCCGTATTTATCCGTTATAATCCTGAAGTTGTCCGGTGATTTGTCCGGTGAGTGGAGCAGTATCGAATATGTAACGGATGGCAACGGATCTTGACCGGACCTTAACAGGATGTTAAGCGGACTTATACTGGACAATAAACGTATATACCGTATTGACAACGGATTGGCGAGCGGACAAACCGTACAAAACTGATGAAAACAGAATGAATACAGTAGAAGTACCGGGTAAAACGATGATACACAGTACAAGTACAGGACAGGGACCGAATCCCGGAGGGGGTATACACTTACAGGTGCCCTTGTCTCAGTCCTCATTCATTATGTCGGGTAGTATCCAAGCGTGTTGTAAATTGTATGTCCGGTAAGCAATGCGGCCAGCTTATATACCATCCGTTGCATGACCACGTGACCTGTAGACATACGTTCGATGTCCGTTTTGACCGGTATACATCCGTAACATGTCCGGTTCTTGTCCGTTGGATGTCCGTTCGCCCTCCGTTCAATATCCGGTGGTATCCGGTAGATTCCATTTGGTTGCACTGTATAGACCCGCTAGGTGTCCGGTATTTATCCGTATCATCCGTTACACATTTGGTACATGTTCGTTCAGGAGGGGAAATTTTACAATTTCTCTACCTGGTTGGCCTTTTCACCAACGGATATAAATTGTTTTGTCCTGTACCTGTCCGTGAGCTCAATCCGTTGATATGTGACAGCAGCATAACCTCAGAGGTCAAACCTGTTTAAATAGTAATACTCTGTGGTATTGCACAAACATGTCTAAGCATTCACATTAAAACTGCTGGTCACATACTTTAAATGCCGCTTCTGCACAATTCCAGTGGCACTTATGGCCCTCAAAAGGAAGAAGAGGTACGAGAAGCAGCTGACACAGATCGACGGCACCTTGTCGACCATCGAGTTCCAGCGCGAAGCCCTGGAGAACGCCAGCACGAACAGCGAGGTGCTGAAGGTCATGGGCACTGCCGCCAAGGCTCTCAAAGGAGCGCACGACAATATGTGAGTCTACAGGTCGCGACGTGTGACACGGGATACGGTTGTTGTTGGGTTATATTAGGTGATTTTTCGTCGCCTTCCGACATGGTCGGTTTGCGGCAGACCGCACCCTCCTTGGGACTCACACATGTGTGTCAGCTTCAGTCTTGTATGGATGGAGAATGTTAATGGTAGTCAAATATGTAATTTGTAGGAGGTCACACAGATACCTTTAACATTGCAGATTTTCAAATGACCCCTGGTCCTCCATTAAATTTGAACACTGTAATTATTAAATAATACTCATAGTCTACCCTAGTCTTTAATTTTCTCGACGATCAACAGTAACGAACACCGTTTAGAAACCCTTTGTAAGTTTGTAGGAATTTTGACTTAGTAAGGCTATTTTTTTGGTTCATTATCTTATTAATAATAATAATAATAATACGGATACATGCTTTTCTATACTCCAGGGACATTGACCAGGTGCATAATTTAATGGACGACGTTGCAGAACAACAAGAAATAGCAAATGAAATATCGGAGGCCATTTCCAACCCTACAGGAATGGGTGAAGATTTTGATGAGGTATGATGAAGTTTGATGTTAACTAAATAATTGTTGTGGGTCAGTTAGATTGAAAAAGTTACAAAGATGGTACACGTAATATGAATTATCATAATTCAGGGTAGATTCTAGCAATTTGAGTGGTCAGTTGCTGTCCTGTAAAAGATTGTAGATTTGGATTTGTTATTTGCATGTCGATGACAGCCATTATTATTGCACACTGGTTATGAATTTGTAACTGAATATTCATGACTCCATATGATAATAATCAATAAACCGCCTCCATGGCGTAGTGGTTAGAGCGTCGGCTCGGAGAGCGGAAGGTCATGGGTTCGAATCCCCGGCCGCGTCATACCAAAACACGTTAAAATATGGTACTTGCTGTTCCCCTGCTTGGTGCTCAGCATTAAAGGGGTAAAGCAAGGACTGGTCAGCTTGGAGTCAGTATACTGTGTCTGAGTGGAGTATCCATGTTAACTGCAGCATGATATTCCAGTGAACTAGCACTATAAAGACTGGTGAAATACCCAGACTGGCACAAGCAGTCATATACACACACAAACCCACACACATATGATATGCATACACTGCATACAAGCGGTATGTTTTTCGAGTTGACACTATACACCCAGTGGAGAATGGGTACCCGCTAGGATCTAGTAGATGTATACACAAATGAACAGCTGAGCGTCATGACCCATGGACCTGTTTTAATGCTACGGTAACTGTTTCCAGGACGACCTGATGGCAGAACTTAACGAGTTGGAGGAAGAGGCGCTGAATGAACAACTGTTGAACGTTGGAGGAGTCGTCGCCGAGGATTTGCCTTCCGTCCCGACCGCAGAACCAGAAGCAGCAGCAGCATCGACGTCGACGTCGCGTACGTGCTCGCCTCCTTCACACCTCCTTCACAACTCACACCTCCTCCACAACTCACACCTCCTCCGTCCGCAAACCTGACAAAATCCTCAGACATGCACTCCACCACAAATCAAATCATTGTAGATCTTGTACAGTTTTATATTCACAAAGTAGGCACACATTTAATTACTCGTCTCCCTGCTGGATTTCACACATCTCCTGGGAGCAGGGAGAGAGTTGAACTGTTGTCTGGGCAGATTTCTGATGTCAAAGGGCATTCGGGTCACCTCGAGTCGTGGGTCCAATTCCTTTCAGGTGCTAACTGTTCTAGAACACACAGTGGCGTCATTTCAGAACAGGCGAATGGTGCGTGTATGTACTAGGCGCATGCACTAGCTTGCCTAACAACGCTAATATTTCTTGTCGATTAATTATATTGTGACTTTATTTTAATACCCCACAAAATATATTTTTAAGAAAACTAATTTCCAATATATTTTCTTCCCTCTAATGCAATAAATGTGCTTATAGAATGGCCTAGCATAATTAAATGGGTAATCAACACCATACACAAGCTGAATATCCGACACACTACAGCCATTTTGTTTTCGTCACTGTTCTGCCTGCACCACCTCGCTAGCGGGAACAGACCGCACACTGTTCTAGAACACAGTGTGCGGGGCATTCTCCCCACAGTGTGCGGGGCGTTCCATTGAGAAAAGTGTATGTTCCGAGTACTCGGAACAGCTGGAGCATCTGAAAGGAACTGCCCCATAGTACATGATATCCTGGATGCCAATACATTGCTACCATTGTAGTCATGTGCCATCACAGGAATAGTTCAGTCTCCGATTGGTCTGATTGCCATACAAACAAATATGTTACGTGTCGTATTATTCAAGTAATACAAAGAATAGACAATCGGAGTGACCAACAATGATATAGTAATATATTTTTAACATTCAAAGTAGCGTCCGTTTTCCCAAGTGTTCGGGACTTCTGGGAAAATGCTGACATTTCGGGCATGGAAACCATCTGTCGAGTGATGTTATAGGTTACAGAAACACTTGAGATGTGTCGATTGGGTCAAAAGGCTCCGGTTTGAAACAAGAGTTAGAAGAACTGTCAAGTGAATGGATATCGGATGTAATTCAGTTCCGAGTTCACGCAATAATTTTATTTTTTTCAGGAAAACCTGCAGCCGTGAAAGCTGACGATGACGATGACATGCGAGAACTGGAAATGTGGGCGTCCTAAATTCTGGAAATGTGGGCGTCCGAAAGACTGTGATCTCCGTGAATTTATTGGGTGTTTTGCGCCGACATTGAATGGCAGTGCATCACTGGATGTCAATCAATTAGCACTGTTGCAGGAGGGAACGGTGGAGAGGACTACATTATTACATATGCCCAAGTTCAGTGACAATCGATCTACTATGTGGAACACTTTAAAAGCATACAATCACAGATGGTTAAACTTAGATAATGATCGAATTAATTTCTATCCGAGTCTAATTACGTTTGATTTATCCACCCAAAAGTTGTTTACTCGATAGGTTAACATCAATATTTTCATATTTTATATGAAGAAAAGGTACGAAGCTGTAATTGTCTTTGGAACATCTCTATATGTGTGTAGCATGACTGGCTAAGTATCTCACGAAAAGAGGAGATAAACAAAATCTGGTTTAAATGATTAGAGTTATTCCCCTTAGTATATGTATTACTCCATAGAAAATGTAAACTGCAATGATATTTTACCTACGCTACAGTGGTGGAAAGATATTTGTAGGTACAAAAACTATTATTATTATATGTATGCGAAGTGCAATGTCGCTCCAAAAGAACAACTTAATCTGTGATTTTATGCCTTTAAATTTCAAATTTATTTCTCATTTCAAATTCATATCTATGCCGTGCAGGGAGCAGACTCTATTAACACTCCCTGGTGGATTAAAAACAGCCGCTGTTGTTTATGGCATCGCTGTGTGCAGGCAGCGGGGACAAAAGTCAAAGAATTTGCATTTGGGTCTGGAAATGTTAAACTAATTTTCAGAGAAATAATAAATGTACGTAAAAAAAAAAGATTAAAAAAAAGACAAATAATTGCCAGGGAATTGCGAGCTAACTCACTGCACAAAGAATACCGTGATCAATCCTGCCCTCCCGCGCCTGTCTGTATATCTGTACATATATCTTGAGTATGAGTGTGGTAAATATCTTGTTAAGTTAACGATGTAGCATGCATGTGTAATGGACACAAACCCCAGGCTGGCACTATTTTTGGATGTTTATAACCGTACTAGTGCTGCATAATTTCCCCGTCTTCGAGAATCTAGCAGACCAGCTTTACCCGTCATGCCTGAATTTAGATCCCACGTAAACTCTGCTGTACGTGCCTATTGTTCGTTTAAATCTCTTTCCAGCTAGATTTTACATTGACTGACAAGTCGGTTGTTGTCATTGCTTATTCTTGGATAACTGATTAAAAATTGTAGCCACGTTAATCCTTTTTCGAGGTCTTCAACATTCCGGCCCAACCCAGGTTGTTAATGGGGTTCGCAGCGCAAAATTCTCCACTAGGTGGCGACTGTGCATTAGGAGTCCTCCAGTCTCTAGACAGTCGCCCAGTTTCGCAATAATATTTTAATAACAACCTATTCATTGGTTTTCCAGGTCTATAGATATAGGAATATGGGCCACCTGTACCCAACAGAATTTTCCATGTCATTACTGTTTGCTTTCCACCAATGGATCTTTAATTAATACAAATTCTTAGACTATGATCCTGTCTAATGTGTCGGCGTGTCAACTTGGAACCAGTTAATACTAAGGGGAGCAACTCTTGCTATATACCGACTAGGCACGGTCTAGAGACTATGTGTGGCAACGTGAATTTCCGTGAAAACTAGTTTGGCACTAGTAACCATGGATTTCTCAGCGGCGAACCCCATTTTTGTATTATGAAATGGAACTTTACTGGGCTCTCACAGTTATCTCCCCTTGTAGTGGTCATCATAATGCTCCTTGCAGTTGTGTACATTTTAAAGAAATTGAAATTAAGTTATGATAACTGATACACGTTGGGATAAAGAGACTACCGTTTTTTTTTGTCTGCCATGTTACACCATACAGTAAACACAAACATATGAATAATATATTGCTTCAACATCATTTTCAATCTTGAATTTTCATTGCATTGTAAAAAAATATCAATTATTAATTTAATTTATTTTTGAGTGATCGAGTCACGTACAATATATGCTAAAGCAGTGATATTACACCATGAAATAGGCCCCGATTTCTCGTAAAACAAACCAGTTTGAGATTTTGCTCATCTGAGATTCCTACCAATGACTCGGGGCCTGAGGTTACTAAACTTTTTGAGTACGATTTCATGCTCAGACTCAAATATTATATATGGGGATTTGTGAACAAAACCGATCTGAGCATGGAATCTAATTTACCCAAAGCTTGTTTATTTATATTTTACTTTGGCAGTTGTTTTGAAACTTTGCACACAGCTTGAGCGAGATGCAATGGAAGTTACTGTAAATATACACAAACTTTGACCACACAGAAATAATCTGATTTATCAGTACTAATAGGGAGTGTAAGTCTCGTCTGGAAACCATTTCCGTTTACGTTCTACCGGTGACACCTAATCGGAGCTATAGCATTAGATAATTGCTTATCCAAGTTACCAGTATGTTTAATGAACATCAATACTGCATGGTACTGTAGCTTTGAATTCTTTTATTCCAATGGACGACGAAAATATCTGTAGACATAATATGCGAACATTACATTGTGAATGCAGTGCGCATTTACAGGGATTAATATTGGCACTAGTCCTGTAGCCTGAGCCAAAATACCCAATGCTAAAGATATCCTAAGGACTAGTAGAAATTTAGGATTTATTAGGCTTTTGCTATATGTTATCATTATCAGGACTAGTGCTCCAAAAAGTTAATATTAACCCCTGATTTAGATCTATGACCAGTTTATGTCACCAGATTTAGAATGATTCTCTAACTATCTCGTGTCTACTTCCACTCCCTATTAATCACTGTTCACGGTGTAATAACTGTTCACGGTGTAATAACATGCCTTTATTGTACATGAACATTCTACTTTAGTCCCTTAAAAAAAAATACAACCTTGATTATTTTTTTTGGTGTACATTTTCCGAAGAAACGTCTGCATACACAGTTAATTCTGACCAGTTTTATGTTAGTAAATAACATCAGGTATAAAACTATGCATTGTGTCTGTTGTTTTAAGTTACCATTCAGAACTGTTATGAATATTTATCAATGTTTCTGTGAAACACTACTCCCAGCTATACCAAGGTTTAGCTTATTATACAATATTGTGTTTCTTACTATTATACAGGGCTCGAAATTATAAAAATTATTAGAGTGTCCCGAGGGCACCAGGCAAGGCAACTTATGGGTGCCCTTTCACATTTGGGAGTGGTCATTTTGTAATGTGATCCAGCAATAACTTATTATGGGTGAAATATTCTCGCAGCGACGTTAAACAACAAATCGTTCAATTAAAGAAATATGCAGCGCCCATGAAAAAACCCTGATTGTTTTCTTTATAAGTAGGATATCGCCATGCATGGAAGTGAACAATGTACATCTACCAGTATTTGACATGAAATTATTCAGAAATATAGGTGCGCACTCGATATATAATTCTGCCGTGCCATTTCATATTTAGGTGTGACAGCGGCACTAAGCATTTCGAGCCCTGACTATAGGAATTCCAATACTTAGAAGTGATGTTCGAGCCACTATCGTGCCATGAAGATGGCGAATGCATCACAATTTGGTCTCGTCGTAATACAAAAAAAAAAAAAACCTGACCCGTACATCATTCCTAATGGTAGTTGTGAAAAGCAGCATAAAGCATTTGGATATGTAGTGAGCAATTATTATTTTAAATACAGACTACTGTAAATCATGATATTACTGCGATGCCTAGATTTTAGACAGAAACGCGACATAAATTAAATGCGACCGATCATGCCTCCATTCATGTTAGTTCAACATCCATTCAGTAAACGGGCATCAAATAAATGTGACTGTATGCACATAGCATTTTTCGCATTAATATTATGCTCGCAGTAATTTCATGATTTACGGTATATTGACTTCAGTTACGATACTATTATCTATTGAGAAGTCGCAAAGCTGAACTAACTTAACGTCTGACAGCAAGTATTTCTCGATGTATCGCGGAACATCAATGTGGTCGTATAATGTGGTGTTCTAATGCGAGTATCTTGACAAACATACTAGTAATACAACTTGCATTTTAAATATGATGTCTTAATAAAAGCATTGAAATATTCATTACGTTGTTTCTGGCAGCAGATTTTGGTTCGTTACGTGTTTGTTCTCATCCGAGTACCACACAAAAAAACATGGCTTGTATGTATGTATGTGTATTTGACTGCTTGTGCCAGTCTTGGGTACTATTATTTCGCCAGTCTTTATAGTGCTAGTTCACTGGAATATCATTCCGCAGTTAGATCATGGATACTCCACTCAGGACACATTATACCGACTCCGAACCTACCAGTCCTTGCTTTACCCCCTTTAATGCTGAGCGCCAAGCAGGGAGACAGCAAGTACCATATTTTTAACGTCTTTTGGTATGACGCGGCCGAGGATTTAAACCCACGACCTTCCGCTCTCCGGGCCGACGCTGCAACCACTGCGCCACGGATGCGGTTTCAGCATACAGTGGTTACCGTAGTAATATGTAGTGAAAAACTGAATGGCCCAGATGTACTTGTCCAATGTATACATACGTCATACATACATCCAATTACCCGGTAATACATTTTTTATTAGATTCCTTTGTCGGGGCCCCCTTCCACGTAAAGATCATAACGCTATGATTCGTAGTACCCTAGTTTATTACAGATACACATACAGGGCTACCAAATCCTCAAATCCAATATTTGCTACTGCATATACAGTCCAACCAACTCAAGTATTTGATACACATCTAGCTCTACCCAATCCAGAAAGTAACACTCGATCAAGATTTAACTGCGTGCTAATCATAACACAGATTCTCAGATACTCGATACAAATAAATGATTTTGTACAAAAGATATTTAAATAAATGAAAATTTACATAATACTCGGTGTACTTAAATAAATGGAAATGTACACAATACATTTTCTAACACGTTTCTGACGGGATCTTGTTACGTATATTACAATATCTACATCTAACACACTGTAAATCAACAAAGTTTTGCAAGCAATAAATTATTCCGAGTTGTTTTACGTTTAGCAAACATTAGTAAAACAGTATAGCCGTAATATTAAATACCATTTGAAAACATATTGTCTCTATTCGTCTGTGATCAAATTTGCTAAACTTTTGTTTGTGAGTATATAATACTATTATATATATTTGCTAAACTTTTGTTGTTGAGTATATATTATATACATCGGTTCTTTTCTATAATTACATGTAGTTCACAAGTTTATCATGTTTACTTATACAATGCAATCAACCATGGTTACTTGTGCATTACATTTAATTTATGGATAGTTGGAAATGGTCAATTGTTAGATTGACGGAAAAGGTATTCACAAAACACTTGCTTGTACCGTTATTATTGTCGTAGATACAGCTCTACTTGAGTGGATCGCAATACATCGTTGATGTACAGTATAGATTACAAAGTATTTACATGCAATATTTGGTTCACATTTTCAGACGGTCACAGCCAACACAATAATGTATTATTAATATAACAAAAGGATAAATGCATTTGATACAGTATTTTACAACAGGACAAAACAACCGAAAGTATCATACATACTAATTAATACATGTGCAATTTATATAGTCTAGATAGCCATTTGTATTACACTATTCTCCGTCATTCTTGCTCTCTCTTGGACAATTATAACACTTTTTCTATCTCTTACACTCACTCAAACACATACACATAAACAACCACCCACATACACCCACATACACACACACACACCACACATGCACACACACTTTCACCCAGCTATTGACATAATGACAACACAACATGACGTGATACAGTATTATAATACAGCAATACCAGTAATGTGAGAACTTGTGGCTTCACCGTAAGCATGTCATTTCAGTAGTAAGTAGCTGCTCCATTACATCACTGACAAAAGTTACCTCCCCTCAACAGTTACACACAAAGTTACCTCCCCTTAAGTAACCAATGTTCACCATTTCTGTACAGAGTGACAGAAACTGTCGCAATCAGGTTCAATTTACGTCCAATGTTGTTGTTGTTGTTAATGGGGGTTTAAAGCCGCTTTCAAGAACGTGCTCATATCACGGCTTGTATGTGTGTATGTGCATATGACTGCTTGTGCTAGTCTGGGTTTTCACCAGTCTTGATAGTGCTAGTTCACTGGAATATCAGTTTGAACATGGATACTCCACTCAGACACATTATACTGACTCCGAGCCGACCAGTCCTTGCTTTACACCTTTAATGCTGAGCGCCAAGCAGGGGAACAATAAGTACCATCTCTTAACGTCTTTTGGTATGCCGCGGCCGCTGATTTGAACCCACGACCTTCCGCTCTCTGGGACTACGCTCTAACCAATCCGCCACGGAGGCGGTACGTCCAATGTAAATGTTTCTGTGTTTTCATAATTGCTAAGTTAACATCCGGAATGCTCGGCAAATCAGTTCCTGTTGGAATGATCAGCTGCAATAATTATAAATCCACAAACCTTGTGTGAATTTTTCAACCACCATGCACCACGAGATACCAAGAGGAGACAACCTAGTCAGTGACGTAGATATAATGAAGATATATCAGTGAGCTTGATTTGATGTTATACCTTTCTCCGGACAAAGAGGGGACCCTGCGCAGCACAACCAGACACACGTCAACAGAACCAATCCAAGACTTCGCATAACAAAGAGTCTAATTTATAAAATTGAAATATCAGCATCGCGTAAAATTATCTCTTAGAAATGGATTTTTATATTTTTATCGACCTTGACCTCTGATGTGCCGCGCAGACATCCCCCGATATATTCCTCTCTCCCAAGTCTCCTGGTGTGTTTTTCTAGATACATGTACTCAACTACTTTTCCAACTGCTGTAGTTAAACAAATGCAAATACCTTTGTGACGGTACGATCGATGTCAGATTGTTACTTCCAGAAATCATTATGACCACAAAGGTATTTGCACTGCAGTGTTTTACACTATCGGTATATACACTATTATACACTATGTACAGACGATTCTGGAATAGTGTGGTTTTGTAAGGTTGATAATAGTGATAATAATGAAATGTTATTTGTAAACTGCAATAGTGATACTCAAGAGACGTAAATTATGAAACGTTTTCATATATAAATTACAATTAGATTTGATAAATCTTCATTTTGTACAGGGAATTGAGACAAGCTCATATTCGAAAATTTGCAAATTTACCGGAAATGCAAAATCAATAATTTCTTTAAACTACAATGTGAAAATTGCATCATTTCAATTTTGATCGAACGCAATGGAACGGAAATGACAAATAAATCATCATTTTACAATTTGTAATATGCATCAAAGACATCCTCACAAATGTTGAGTAA
>JAULBO010006464.1:0-12561 GCA_032355325.1 Clypeosectus delectus | reverse complement strand
CCCCCATTTTGTCGGCTTTTACGACACACAATTAAGGGGGTGTGGAGGACCTATTCTAACCCGGGTCCCCACGGGGCTCACACGATCATGGACAGGCAGTCTTAAATTAATACGGCAGCGCATGATACAAAAGTTGCATAACTACAGTCTCAAATCTGTGAAGTTAGGCAGTTGTGGAGGTCCAAAATCACGAGTCGGACATCTGTGAGTGTTTACATTTACCTCCGTGACGATGACCGCATTTCCACATGTGCTGTCGACGTCCTCCAGACAAATGTAACTTCCTGTCCAGGTAATTGGGATGCCGTCACCATTCGCAGCAGCGTTGCTGACGTCGGTGAGATGGCATGACGCTGAGCTCTCGCCTTCGAGGACGTATCGGTTACCATGGTAACCAGAAGGCGGGTCCACCCCGATACACATTCCGGAATTATGGCATTGCACGTTATCTACGTGGGAAAGAAATGATTTACAAAACTATTTTGTCGAATTCCCTCAAGCAGAAGTGGTTATCAAATGGGGGTCCAACATAATGGAGAACTTCTCGAGATAATATTGTGAGTGCTGGTGAGGAAGAATAATTGAAGCTCATGGTTGAGCAGTTATACACCGTGGATGCACGATAAGGAATAACAGAGTGGGGTTGGGGTGACAATATGTTTTAGCAATCCTGGACACACAATCTCTCACAATCTCACACACAAAGAAAAGTATGTAAGTTCATAATCAGACCTCGCCGTTGACTAGTGGTGTGTGTATACTCTGTCAATACGTCTTACTTACAATTTTTCTTCTGTTGACAATCCGAGCCAAGGTATCCAGCTTGACAGACGCATCTAGTGTTTCCAGTGCCAGTCGTGGCGCATACTCCACCTTCCGTGCACTCAATACCCTGACAACTCAGCGAGGAGATACCGCCTACAAACAGCCAGACAATACGACAGGATATTGTTCATGTGATGACGTATGGAATGTCATTGTTAGACAGTTCCTCATGCAATGGTTAATATTAGATACAATTATTGTCAATTACGTTATTCGCTCTGTGATAGACAGCGACGGGACTTTGCTTAAACACACGCACGCACACATGATGCAAGAACACATACAAACACACGTACTCATGCACCACATATTTATACGCACCACACACAGACATCACACATGAACACATTCTCACACACACACATGCGCACACACAACCATTCACCCTCTCTGCCTCATTCCCTCCCTCCCTCTTCTATCTCCCTCTCTCTCTCACACACACACACACACACACACATACACACACACGCGCGCACCTTTATTGCGCAGCATGCAGTGGTATGCTCTGTGAACATGACAACAATACTAGTACACAATACTAACGTTGAAGTCAATCTTACTGATGGGTAAACTGCAATCGCTGAAGGCCGTTGGCTCACTTGCTGTCTCACAATCACAACGACCAGTCGTCGGATTACATTGAGCTCCGTACTGACACACGTCTCCAAGGTTACAGTTGAAGCGAGGCAAGCCTGGAGCAAACAGTGTGCACGTTCGTGCCATGTATCAAGACAATCTCCTAAAACTGTCGCCATTACATCTATATACTAGGACTCACAAAGCCAAGAGTAATTCCTGGTGAAATAATATTCTGTTCGTATAAATCGACAGATGGTCTAGTATAATATACACAATATTAATAATTCCAAGTTCAACTCTACAAATATCTTGATATTGATAAATAAATTGAAAATTACCCATTAATGGTAACCATTAATATCAACATTTGCGAGGCACTCAGACGCACTAGCATAGTATGTAGAACACAAAATGCAAATGTTGAATGGGTAGAACGCCATGGTATATAGTGAACGTCATATCGTGAATGTTATAATTCTATGTTTTGTTACTTTTATTTTTCAAGAAAATATTCATACGAGTACTGGAAATGTATATGGAGGTAATCTATAAATAGACGTCCAGTACTTCCATTAACCGTCTCCATGCTGGTTAAGTCTGTCGCGTGCTTCTTACCGTCGTCGTCGTAAAAAGTCGCCACTGTGGCACTCGGCGTGCCCAGCAGATAACCTGCAGACGGCTCTTCCAGTCTGAAGACGTATATTCTGTGAGCTTGGTCAATCTGCAAACGAGATATAATCACTATCCTTAAGTACGCATCACCACGTCGGAGCCAAGTTTGAATGTGGGTTGTTTCTACATTAATACGTGGAGACCATCTACATGTATACGTTTACTTATATAGTGGCCGTGAGCTGCAGAGTATTATATAATTATTTATGTTTTTATAACGCATGCATTATTAACGATTCTGACTGTATAACTTACATAATGGCACATGCGTATATCATAATATACATGTACTTGTAATACAGGTTACGTTAATGACCCAAACAGTTAAGTACTATGGCAATGCCCAGTATTGGAGAGCGTATTATACAATTAGAAAAGGAAATCACACTACGATAAAAGGAAATAGTTAAAATCTCACTCCATTATTATTGGGAGCAAGCGGGAAAATCCGCTCTGATACTCCGACATCGAATTGAATCTCGACCCGCCATAGCTGACTGTATTTGTTGGTTCCGTCATACGCCGCAAAATACACGGAAGCCGACTGGTCAGTGGGTCCACTTCTGAACATAAGCAAAGTGAGAGGGAGTACCTGGCCCTCAACTATTTCCACTAAGGGGTCATTTCGGAATGTGAATGTTTCTGGAATAGACAGTACATCAAGCAATAATTAATAGGAGTTGTATAAACTACATCGTTCTCTCCTTTTCTCTCTCTCTCGATTTCTCTCTATGCCTATCTATATCAGCTGATTCTCTTTCTCTCTCTCTCTCTCTCTCCCAATATATATCCCCTTTACATCGACCTAGAGAGAGAGAGAGAAAAGAGAGAGAAAGAGAGAGAGAAAACGAGAGAGAGGGGGAGAGAGCGAGAGAGCTAGCGAGAGAGAAAGAGAGAAGGAGAGAGAGGAAGAGAAAGAGACAGAGGGGAGCAAGAGAGAGAGATAGGGAGAGAGATATCCAGCGCGCGAGAGAGTGGGATAGAGAGAGTGAGAGAGAGAGAAAGAGAGAGATAGAGGGGTGAGAGAGGAGAGAGATAGGGAGATATCGAGCGCCCGAGAGAGTTGGTTGGTTGGTTGGTAATTGGGGTTTAAAGCCGCTTTCAAGAACGTGCTCATATCACGGCTTGTATAGAGAGAGAGTGAGAGAGAGAAAGAGAGAGATAGAGGGGGTGAGAGAGATAGGGAGATATCGAGCGCGCGAGAGAGTGATAGAGAGAGAGTGAGAGAGAAAGAGAGAGAGAGAGAGAGAGATAGTGGGGTGAGAGAGGAGAGAGAGAGGGATGGATCGAGTGAGAGGGAGAGAGAATGAGAGAGAGAGAGAGAGAGAGAGAGAGAGACGGAAATACACATTATATGTACCGGTATAGGTCTCACGGAATACGCATCCTTACCTTGACAGGTTGTGGCTCCAATGCCAGTCAGCAGGAGAAGGCACGTATACCACGGTGATGGCATTACTCACTGCAATGGGTAAACAATTGAGGAATATATTATTTAAATAATTATTTGGCTATAACACACATGGTTAGAAAAAAGAAGCATTGTATATAAATCCTACAGTTGGGTGTTATATTTATTTGAAGCGAGACACTGACAAGATGTATTCTCCAAGAGGCGTATAGATGCATACCTATACTAGCCGAAAATAAATATACATACTCATTAAAAGTGCTATTTTAATTGAGTATGTTGATCCTATTAAAATATGTGTATATATATATATGCATGCGACTTTCACATAATTTGAGATACGTTTATAGAATGTATATTTTAAGCGTGAAGTTCAGGGCGTTAACGGTTTGAAGCTTTCGTATACAAACTAAGGATGAACATAGAAATATTATCGCGCATAAAGCTGTATACCTCTAACCTCTATGCATGTGTTTACCGTTCGTGTATGTATCTCGTATGTATCTCGGTAACAAACTTAGTATAATGGGTGAGCCACTGTATCCATATACTAGTATAAAGGAATCATCCAGCCATCACTTATGTTTTGCACTTTAGATAATACATGCATGTATAACCGTTCTCCGTTATCCGACTTTTTCAAAATGATTGTGTTGACACACGTTTGTGTGAGATTTCTACATGTATACATACGGGATATAGCGAAACTAGACATATAACATATTAATATACTAGTATAGTATATATATATATATTAATTTTGTTTGTTTTATTTTGTCTGCGACCACAATAGCGTATCCGTGTGGTACCAATAGTCTCCATAATAATAAGTAAAAACGTGTGGCATGCACGAGGGGCATTTACATTATCCCCTCTGTTTCCTAAACTGAAATGTATCGTAATATCGAAAGTGGTTATACTATAATGGGTCATTTAGGATTCAATGTTAATGTCTGCTGAAATATTAATGCTATTCAAATTGTTCGTTTGACAACTGATAACTTTCAAACTACATGTATATATGACTGGACATTTAATACACGTATGTTTTGGCCAACATCTTCATTATTAAAAGCTCCAATCTAATAAATGATCAATTAACTAAACAAAACAATTTAACCTCCTTCAGTTTTCCGTTATGTAGGTACATGTGTTCTGCAGACAACTGTTTTAATCGCTCGATAAAACGCAGCGAAGCCTATTTGAATGGGTAGCCTATACTATAGTGGCTAAAAAAAATGTGATCAAATAACAAAACAAAGCTATCGTTAACCTTTCTCCGTTATCCGTTATGTAGAGCGCCTATACCAGTACAGGTTATCATTATAGAGACAGCTGAACTGTTCGATAAAACGCACTGACAGATATATAATAAAGGCTAAATTCTATATAATTAAAACCTGCAATAACTATTATTAGTAATGTGATACATGTATCAGAAATACAGTATTCTACTAACTATACTAACTGGGCATGAACTGGACATCCCAAAAACGGTGTACTCGTTTTAGATATTATGCTAGAGAGAACATTACAGTTGTTACCTTTAAAGAACGTAATGCTTCCCCCTCGTCCTGGTCTATGTTGCGATGGACCTCCAGGTGAATTATAGAACTTTTAGGTAAGCATGAATATCATGTCGCCTTATAGCCGCCGTTTTAAGAGTGCTCATCCCCGTTAGGCCACAACGCCCAAAGCAAGGCTTTTCATAGCAGTATTGGCATAGCGGTGTCATCTATATGCGCTTCTATTTACTTGTCCCTCATGCAATTCAATATACTTTTCTATGAATAGCTACATCACTGGAAACCATTTTCCATTATTTCCCATTTGAGTAAGCGGTTAGAAATACAGATAACAGTAATAGGTTAATTTTAAACGATATAATGACACACATTTTATATCCTTATTTACATTATTATTGTTATTAATTTATTATTATTACCGTCGGTACGTTGGCAATGAACTTTACGAGGCTGTCGAGGCAAGATGATGAGTTCGCTTACACCAATAATTTAAACAATACAAATATGCTGGTATCTAGAATCGATAGACTCTATAGGTATTATATATCTAACACGACGCCAATTAAAATAATAATAATAATAATAATAATAATAATAATAAAAATAATTATAAAGGATCGATGCTAGTCTAGGTTAATTTGGCCTCGAAAAACAGTTTTCTTTTAATTTTATTTTATAATTGCCATTTGTTAAATCTATAATAAATAATATGGAGCTTATAGACACTATGTATATTAATAATGTTTTATAAGTATTGGATTTAACACTATTTTACCACCGAATCTCTGTAATGCATCTTTCCGAGAATGGTAGCTTACTCCAGCATTACCCTTCCCAGCATACGCATGCAAAACCTGTAGCTACGTGCATAATAGCTCGAGATTCCTCTAGCCTTTCCTGCTGACCATTAGATACTCTAGCTTTCCTTTTTTTTTTGTATTTACGTATGGCCAGGCGAAGTCTACAGAGCACTCGCTATCGTACAATAATATATATCTGCAAACAACTATAGGTGCACAAGAAACAAAGACTCGTAACATTAAATGGCGCACTTCGTCGCCTCACCAGCGTAATATAGCAATGTGTTCTTGGATACTAGTACTTTATTTATCTTTCATTAATTATTTTGTATTACTGGTACATGTACATTATGTACTAGTATTTGTATACGCTTTTAACATATTTTTGAAATCCGTTGTTGCAGGGGCATTGTGCATTCGGGTGGAACGTGTTATTGACGATCCAACATTTTAGTATCACTGTTCAAGGATATGATATATAGGCGTAGCTATTCCTCTTTCAAAACGTCAATAGTGTATGAAAATGTAGAATATAAAACACACATCATATATATTTATTCAAGTATGTTTGCTTGTCACTGTTACACATTTTGTTGTTGGATAAATTAAGTGTTTTTTTACGACGTGTCCGATTTCGGCAGTCCGGACCCACTTAGGGTGACCCTGGGTCGCATGTGTGTCAGCTTCCGCTTATTGTACGGGTGGCACCGTTACTCAATACATATATTTATTATAAATATAGTCTGTGTAGCTTGCTGATAGTAAAGATGGAAAATACAATGGTAGCAATGTATAAGCACCCGAGATACCATGTACTATGACACGAGGTGACCCGAATATTACAATTTCTTGCAAATTATATTCAAATTATATTCGGTTAACGTGAATAAGCCGTTCCAGAGCACAGGCACTTGAAAATTAACGAAATAAAAATCACTATCAAATACTATCAAACCCTCTGACAACACTCAGTATTTACAGTGTTGTCAGAGGGTTTGATAGTATTTGATAGTGATTTTTATTTCGTTAATTTTCAAGTGCCTGTGTTCCAGAGAGATAACTAAGGCGGGTGCATCTCCACGAGAAGGTTTGTCGACTTAGTCACGTGGCCTAGGCTAGATGAGGCGGGTGTGTTTATAATAATAATAATAATCATAATAATGATTTAAAATATAATAATAATAAATAATAGTGTATTTATAAGGCACCCACTTCCGTTCACTAAGATTGCTCATGTTAAAAATAATGGTAGTTATAGTACTTGAATACTTCCGGATATGACGAACTACATATTCATCAAACTATTTCAATGTTTGAACAGGTCGTGCAGCCTCCTCGTTAGTAAATATGCCTACTAGTAGCCTTCGTCTATTACAAATATTAAAAACCGCCCGATGGGTTATTATAATACATGTATTACCAACATTGTGAAAATGTTGAAAAGAACTTACAAACAATTCCCGCCATGTATGTTTGCTTTCCGGGAAAGACGCCACAAGCAGATACTAGTAATCGTTATACTAGTATTGATGCAAGCACACAAATCTACAAGGACAAGGTGGGCCTAATAATGAATACTATTATAAACATCTCGCTATAGACTGTTTGATAGTTAGGTCATTTCGCTTAAGATACGTGTCTGCGGTTCCATGCAAGATACAGCATAAATAATAGAAGAGAAATCACCGACTGTATCCTCTTATACATATACACCTTTTTTAAATACTAGGTTACCACTGTGTTTGGCAAGTACAGTGGAAATCTATTTAAAAGCTGCATTAATGTTTCGATTACAATGAACAATACCCCGCTATTACCTTGTGTCCAGTTATGATCACCATGCATGTAGGGTCAAGACGAGCCTCTGCTCCTCGACACGCTGTATCCGCGTTGCTTGTGCATTGTTCCTTAATCCATCACATCAATGTTACGATTTAAATTGCCAGGCGAGTATACGGTACTAGCATATCAACACATGGTAGTGACAAGTGTTTGTACGCTTCCATAGCAACACTATTTACCACATTTGAATAGGGGCTGGTGTATACACTTCACTATCCATCCTACGATTCATGCTCGTTATAAGACGAGTCGTGCAAGTGTTAAATAGAAGTACATGTACATATCATCAATCCATAATTACTTATCCCCTGGACAAACCAGTGCTGTGAAGTCAGTGTCAGTGGTTGTCACACTAATACAAGCCGTGATATGAGCACTTTCTTGAAAGCAATTTTAAACCCGAATTAACAACATACCGGTAGTTTAGGTAAAACTGGCAATCTTTGGTGTAATGCAACAAATAGCACAATCCACGTGTTACCATTTATGGAACAGTACCAGTGTAATAATGCAACAAATAAAATAGAATTCATTTTTTTCTAACTTGTGTCATAGTCATTGCTAAACCTTCCAAGTATATTCTCGATTTCTAGCCTACACCATCATGTGTGTAGAATTTCAAAATATAGAGCATCATGCCATGTCGCTGCCTGTGTGTAGTAAAGTGCAACAGATTTAATGGCAAGTTGGCAAACCATTACCGAGAACAAAATGAAGGCAGCATGAACTAGATGAAGAAATACAAATTAAAATAAACTTTCTCACTCCTGTAACAGTAATCAATTGAAGCTACACTAGCAACAGCGATTTTGTGATTAATCCAGCAAGGAGCATCTTACTGATATACGATCACCATCCCCATGATTACGATACAGCCGAGTCGGTCTTGCACTTGCAGATCTGTAAATCCATCTCATCTCATCCTGAGAAATGTTGAGTGACCCCAACAAAGGACCAATATCCCGCCCTCATTGTTAGATTACATACTATTACTAGTATATTATTATATATTCAGCCCCCCCCCCCCCGATATCAACCATACCAATTTTGAATCCTAGTTGGTGCAGGATACGAAATGTTCCATATTTCAACCACAAAATTCCTCTTCCAACACGCAACATCCTCTTTGTATCATCCATTAATAGAATACGCAACATCCTCTTCGTATCATTCATTAATAGAATAAGGACAGAAAGCCAGTTTTGTTACATACATCTCAGTCTTTATGTCATCCCAGCAATTGACGACCTCACAGAAAGTAGTACAAATACATGTTACTTTACAATATTGGTAAATCTGTATCACAGTGGACAGTTTAGGTAGGGCCGGCATCACAAGAGCTCATTTTCTCCCCAAAAGAATAAATACTCCATCGGAAAAACATTCTAGGAATGAGAAATGTCCGTTATTTGACAATTTATGGTTTTCTTTTCAGTCAAGCACAGGCATGGAATTTGACTTACATTCAGCATATAACTACACTTCGAGATCAATACTTCTATTAAAATAGAGGTTTGAAAATGGCAACCTTAGAATCACTAGATCACGTTCAACTCGTATTGAACACTACAGTCTGAACGATTTAGTGTATCAACTACAGCACAATCTACAATCTTAATGTGAAAGACAGGGCCTTATTCGTTACGACACAGAAATGATTTTGCAATGGGTAATTAAATCTGACATTACAATTTTTGAAGAAACACACGCACACATTTATTTGTATCATAACCGTTTTAAAAGCGAATCATGCAAAACATGTGCATGGATCACTCAGTCAAAAGATGCCAGCCCCTTTGTGAAGGTTTTCAACACTATAGCACTGGACTGAAGCACTTTAGGTAAACAGAAACAGGGAGGCAGCATCATTTAACAGGAAGCACCGAATCATTTCACAAAAGAAATCGGGTACCGTGTTAAATTGAGCACTTCCTGGATGCTGAATACTGTTCGAAGGGCAATAGCACAATGTTCCAAGCAATTTAGTACATATGCTTGTGTAGCACTATGCAGTTTCACTGCTTCTTTCTCTTGAAGTCACAGTGTCAATTTGCTTCTGCACTGGCAAAAGGGATTGTGTAGTTCCAAGCAGCAGCCCAGCTTGTACGCTCGCTTGCTTGCACTGTTGCTCTGCTTCTATGGACGCTGGTTTTGGTGGTCCGATCGAAAGAGGAGCAGTACACCAGGTCAGTGATCACCGGTGACGTTACCTCTTTGTCAGATCTCGGCTGCGATCACTCGCCTTTCTCACGTGACAATCTCACTTTGCTGAGATGAAGCATTCACTCTCGCAATCGTTCATCATTCAGCCATAGGCATAGGAGACCGGAGCGGTCAACGGGGTTCAATGTCAGTTTACGGACAGGTGAGCAGCACTGCCCAGGTTCATCGGCTTCAGCTGCAAACAAAGGAAGATATCATAAACATTACATCTGAAAGTGATTGGGAATTTGTTCATCGACTAAAAAGCATATATAGTGTCATTGCCTGAAAATACTTTTGAACCCAAGATCAAAGCAAGCACTTTTTTTTTAAAGTCCGATTATTTTTATTAGGCAGCACCGACTACCAGAAATCTATCATCAATGTATCTTTAAAGTCGTAATACTTCACGTCACCTCAGAAAGAAGATTAGGATCACAGTCAATCACTCCAAGAAAGGCAATGTAATTCTCATCATCGGTGACTACCAGTATTTATGAGATCCGTAAAGCCACTTGTCTGTTGGTACCTACGATGAAGCATTCTTCATTTTCCTAATTTCCTTCGTCGCCCATGTGGCAAGTGTCTTGGCCTTTGTCAGCTTTGATCTTCGTCCAACCGTCAGTAGATTTTGGATACTTTCTTTCTCAACCATTGGCATTATACTATTACCAAATGCTGTGCAGAGGTCACTGGAACAAAAATTAATCATAACTGTTAACAAAATAAACCATCAATACATTCATTACTTTAATTTACAATTATAACAACTTTCCGAAAAACATACTTTAAGTTTCATTACGAATATTAACAGCAATGAAAACTATTACATATATCGACAGACATTTCCAGGAAAATGCAAGCACTGACTTAAGTTTGGTAACAATATTAAAATTAGTGTAGGCTGAATGCAGACCTGATAAACTCTTTGTGCATTGCCTGCTAGTATACATCTCAAATATTTCGTGGGGAAAAACAATGAACTACATTAACGGAGAATCCTACGCACCCAATCAGACCACAGCATGCTGCTACATTGCTGTCGGTTTTGTCCTCGTCAACTGCTATGTGCTCGATGAAGGAGATCATGTGTGCCACGTGGGGCTGTAGAACGTTCACCTCCACTGAAAAATGGACGGTCATCTCGTCAGTGACTGTGGGCCAAGACACTGCCACATGCATGCTAAATAGTAACTGCTATGTAACTTGCAATCACAGAAAAAGATTGTGATTATTATCAGATGTTCGATGATCCAATGACCAGCAGTGCTAACAAGTAGCTAAATAAATGCCTGTAATCATGAATAAATTCAAAGGGTAGGCTAGGAGGGAAATTCGATGTTGAAGAACCAATTTTAAGTGGCCTTATTATTTACATCAACAGCAACACATTATTGAAATTAAACGTTATCAGCAGACAATCAATAGAATTTTCCACACAAAAAAACACATACTACTGATTTGCTCTCCATCTCCTTTCAAACCCTGCACAATTCCAGTGTATGCCTCTAGACATCCTTCCCGAAGTTCATTCAGGTAGTCAATCATATCATAGTCAGTCTGAAAATCAACCACATCAGCGTCAGTCACAAGGGTTTCAGATTTCGATAATGTTACACTCCAACTTCACAACACAGCATTCACTCCAAAAAATAATTCTCCCGTACAACAGCTCACAATATTCTCCACACAGCATTCGCTATCAAACCATATTGTCACCTCAGAATAAGTAAGGTAGGATCATGGGTTTTCACTCCAAGAAAGGCATAAAAGTCTCATCATTGGCGACAACTTGGGATCTATAGAACACTGGGAGGTTAATCTAGTGTAGACTAAGATAAATAGTACATGAAATTGCATACAAGCAAGGCCGGGTGTCGATATTTACCTTATCAACCTGTGCTTGAGAGGCTTGTTGTAGTGTTTGAAGAACTACTTCCAAGTATGACGTGAATTCGGGACCAATTGCCAAAGCAATGTCCCCAAACACGGAAAGAATTTGTGGTTTCACGGATCTATGCACACTTTCATTCTGAAAACAAAAATATCAGGGTATTCTTAATCACTGATGGTGCAATGCTATGACCTTGAAGACAATAATAATTTCTTTTAAATGTCACCTCAGCAAGACTAATAAATGGATCATGGATTATCACTCCAAGAAAGGCATGGTATCTCATCATCAGTGACATTCAGTACATAGAGAATATTTGAAGTTGCACTTCCTTCCTTCCAGCGTACACATACGCTGCTGTTGCTCAGTGCAACGGAGTGGACGAGTGTACTCACCCCGAGGTTCCCCATCAGCATCGTCATGAGGTCATGGCAGTACGGGAACACCTTGGATCCGAGTGCACGGCACAGGTCGCCTACAAGCCCCACGGCAGCCACACAAACCTGGAAACACACCGAGGAAAAAATAGCACACGTTGACACCTGTCTGCACAACGGTTAACGGCAATCTGGGCTAGTTGCTACTTTCACCAATTTGTGTAGAGAACATAGATTAATCATTTGATCAAGCTAAAAGTTGCATATTACAATGAATGTTGAAAATTATTAATGTGGATAGCAGTGCTCCAGAGGAGTATCGGCATGGTCAAAGTCGTCTGAATGAGTACACACACAATCTTGATCTCTATCACCCGTCTATAGCAGCCCACATAGTATTCAATGGCATTATGATATTCATGTATTTCATCAT
>JAULBO010005798.1:0-12575 GCA_032355325.1 Clypeosectus delectus | reverse complement strand
AGTGGAGTATCCATGTTAACTGCGGCATGATATTCCAGTGAACTAGCACTATAAAGACTGGTGAAATGCCCAGACTGACACAAGCAGTCATATACACACACAAACACACATGCATACACTGCATACAAGCCGTGATATGAGCACGATCTTGAAAGCGGCTTTAAACCCCAATTAACAACCAACCACTGAACAAAAAGGAACAATGATTCCACTTTCCATAATAAAGATATTTTTATTTCTGCAAGTCCATGGCAAAACCAAAATCTGGTCTTTATTATTTGATAGCTAGAGAAGGTGAAATATAGTTGACATGAGTTTCTCACTCCCCTACGTGCCTGTAATGGACTTTAAGTTTCTCTTTTCTTTGGACGAGTCCATTTGGAACATAGGGGAGGGAGTATGAATGTTTAAACCAATTGTGAATGAAGTACAGATCATACATTTTAAACTGTGTGTGGCATTCAATTTGAGGAAAATAAACAGTAATCTTTGGTGTAATCAGTGCCTTGCACAATGAACAGTACATGTATTCGTAAAGCTCATCAGAAATAACCATATTTAACCGATTAAATATCACAGCAATAAATTGAAATTTTAACCTTCTTCCTGCTGTAGGCAACTATAGATGCCCTACATGATTGTGAATACTCCAGCAGAGAAAGTGCTAAGGTTACAAGTTGCATACTATTAACTATTTTAATTTATTGCCTTGTTGATGATAATATCACATAATATGCCTCCTGGGAGTTGGATACGCCCATTGAATATTTTCACTATCCAAAATTGATTTTTGTTTACTCTTATAAATTAATAATGAACGTCTTTTCTAGAGTATGTGATACATAGAATCTAACATTCGTGGTTATTTATTACTGAATTTATTAAACGAGTTTAATAAATTCAGTAATAAATGACCACTCATGCTAGATCCTCTATCTATATATATAGAGGATCTACGATCGAATGTTAGATTCTATTTATCATATAATTCTAGAAAAGACGTACATTATTAATTTGTATTAATAGTAAGCAAAAACTGCTTAAGATTTTACTGTTTCAATGAATATTAAAGCTATACTGTGCATTTTCACTGTGGCATCATTGCAAAACTATGACTGACACAATGGGTAGTGAGTCCAGTGACAATGGGTAGTCTATTTCCCGATATCCAACTCCCAGGAGGCATATTATGTGATAAATATATTTATCATGCAAAGAGCCAAGATCTCAGCATAATAAAGCCTACAGATATTTTCGATATCAGTCAGAGTTTATCCGTTGGGCGAGGCTAGTGATTGTCTTGGATCTCCTTTGCGTAAATCGCCTTGTCAGATGTGACGTCACACTTTGACTAACAGCTTTGCTAAATTTCATTCCTTCTGCCCCAAACATTCTCCACTATTAACACTTAATTTCGTGATCGTCGATTAAGATTGACATTGTATGATAAAGACGTTATTACCCTCATGTCTTTAGATATCGTCCATATCCTGGTTTGGGGATAAGCAATATGTATTACCGTATGCTCGCCAAAGGCTCGCATAATACAATGCTTATCCCAAATGCAAAGATATTGACGATATCTAAAGACACTCGGGTAATAATTAATCTCTATATATATTCTTTTTAACAAACGAGGATATACATTCTGACGATCCTTAATGAAATCTTAACAAAAGTCTAGATAAGCATGCTGTGGATGTCCGAGGATAAAGTCAACATATACACACATAATATTGGAGCGCACATCAACAGAAATATAAATACTTGCATCTCTCTGAATGTTACACACAGCTATCAAATTGATATGTCACACAAAAGTTTGGTGATGAGGTGTGAATGAAAACTAACCTGGTTTATACCTCCCTTTCTCTTTTCACAATTATTACATCCGAGGTGAACATGAGCTACACCAAAATGTTTACTTCAAGCAGAGTGACAATAATACACAGTACAGACAGGTATGAACAGAGAAAAATTTATACAACAATCAATCTCTCAATCTTGCACAACATGAAGGAATTATAGACTGTTCAGTATCTACAAAACTGTACATAGTAATAAAAATATTTATCGACTATTTATGTAATAAATCTGGTTAAACCCTGATCTTTTCTCTGTGATTGTCTTACTGTGCTTGATATGAAACAAAAACACGAAGAGCAAACAATACAGAGTTGTCTTATCAAATTCTTGTGTAATTATCTCCCTTGAAATTAATGGTACCTGTTGTTCCAGTTGAGTTATCTACCCTATATTTTTTACTTTTTCAAATAGGCCAGCATTTTGAGGACTGTTCTTCATAGATTTCAACAAAATCAATAATTTATTCTGCCCTTTCCAGAACAAAGTAAACATTTGACTGTCGATGTTTTTCACTTCTTTTTAATACTGGATATTGTAGAAAAAAATCTGTTAAATTTGATTTGTAATACTGGTAATACTAGTATTTAATAAATACTTATTTCTGAACTATATAAATACTGGGTTCATATGGTTATAGTAAAGGAAGTGTAGCAATAAAATATTGTCATGCTGAACAAATTACGTACTTGTATACTAGTATATATATATATAAAATCTATCTTCAATAGGCAACTCTATACAGTATTGATTTTCCATAATTTGACTTCAAATATCTGACTTCACGACATTATTAATATCAATAGCTCTCTTTTTAAACGTAAAATAAAATAATTCCCATGCAACACAGCTAAAACATCATTACATGTATATACTTTTTGATTTTTTAATTCAACATTTACAAAATATGTTTGCTTGGAGTCGAGGGATTATAGTGAATTACGGTAATTATAGCTATTGTGAGTGATAATTGATAAAAAAAAATAAAAAATAGGCTAAAACATCTTTGAACAATATTGGCTGTCAGCAGCCTTGAGATATTTGAAACTTTACTTTCTGGAGTAAATAAAATACTAGTACATGTATACTTAGATTACTCTCACTGCCAAAATATACCTTCAGGAATAAGTGGTGTTTTTTTTAAGTTTCATACAGATAGGCTTAATCTGGACTGCTATTTATCACACACAGGCCATTTTTTTTATTTATTGCTAACAACATATAGAAAACAAAAAATAACTTCAATATACTTCCAATAGTAAACTGAAACAATTAACCAATATCCACTCAACCATTTATGTATGTGTACATGAAAACGTCAACGACCTATGCATAATAAATTGTAAGATAGCATTTTTTTGTGTGTTTAATATTTCGAAGCAAAGTTTAAAGCATTTAGTTTGCAAAATGAACATAGGATTAATTAAGTATTCTTCACATAGCGGTAACATGGGTTATGTTTTGGTATGAGCAATGATCCTACATTTGTAAAAGAGAATCAAAGGCTCTATAGCTCACTTGGTGGTCATGCTTTAAATACTTATGCCATGGAGATGATCATGTATCACACATTTTGCATGCATTATCTGTCAGTATCACACATTTTGTATGCAATATCTGTCAGTATCATACATTTTGTATGCATTATCTGTCAGTATCACACATTTTGTATGCAAAATCTGTCAGTATCATACATTTTGTATGCATTATCTGTCAGTATCACATATTTTGTATGCGATAATAATATTTATAGAACTTTTCATCATGGCCATTTCTGGCTACTGTCTGTTCCTAGTTCTACAGATATTGCAAATTACATGTATCATGATTGTATAAAGTTGAAATATTAAAAATACATTTTGAAATATAACGGTACGCAAGTCCAGTAAAGGAAGCTACCGGTATATGTGTACCATGAGACCAGACACGGTGTCTTTTGTAGTGTGAACATGCTTTAAGAGTCATTGACAATGCTGCACCCTTGACAGTACCTACAAAGGTCCTATTATGCTAAATATTATATTTCCTAAATGAACTCTAAATTACAATTTACATAAGCTTCTATGTAGATAAAAGTTCAGATTGCAACAGAAGTGTGGAGCAGTATGTGTTGGTTATCATCATTAGTTTGAATAATTCAGCCGAAAAAAAAGTGATATTCACCAATGGTGCATTTCAGATTTCTGTGATGTTATCCATGTATCTATGCACATACACTATGTATGTTGATTAAAACAATAAATTAAATTAAACATTTAATAAAAGAATGTGTAGTTCTTAAATATTTTCTTATTTAACTAAATTTTTAGTTGGTATTGGATTGCGATATGAGAGAAAAAAGTGTTTCATTGTTGCCATGTACAAGCTTGAACAGAAGATGGAAAAGTTGACACTGACAAAAGCGATGCTGAGTGATTGTTGCTCGTCACTGAGGCTGTGTGTATGCCAAGTGAGCTGTAATAAGATGAACAAATCAGGGTCCCTATTCTCGAAACTTCTTTAACTTAAGAATGTCTTAGTCAGAAAAGGTCTCTATAAAATTGTCATAAGCAGAAAACCAGTTAGGCAAATTCTTAGTACTTACGAACTTCTTAGGGCTTAAGAAGTTTCGAGAATAAGGCCCCAGGGCTTAGAATACTGCAACATTGACCAGGTGAGCTATATCCCCCGTGTTCATCTACATGTAGTATATCTATTAGTTCTGCCACGCAGACACCTTCACAAAGTAAACAGCATTTACTCTAAGATACTCAACAATTTTGCACCAAATTTTACACAGCAAAGTATTTTTTCGTCTATAATACACGTACCAAGACAGCGAGGTCAAATCGACCCCAGTAGCAAAGGGTCGACGTTACCAGCCCATCAATTCAACCGCTGACTGGCTTTCATCGCTAACGTAACAAGCACCTAATACTATAGGCCTTCTGGGAATCACTATATATACCAAGACAGTTGGCTAGAGTGAAATGCTTTGGTCAAATGCCCCGACAAAATAAAAGAGGGCCATATTTGCGTCTTTCTTTACCGGCTTCCAAATTCTAGAGTGTCACGCGAGTGCAGTTTCCACCCCGTAAACTCTGAATTCCTTGGCTTGTTTAATTTCAATAAGTTAATTTGGAATGCATTTACATCTATGTCCGATTTTAACACCGTTCTTGCAGCTCAAAATATTGAAATGAGGTATTTGAGTTCTGTAAAGCTTAAGGTTGGTTTATACTTATAGTCACCAGTTATTTCATACATCTGTACAGCTATATTCCGTACTACAGGTAAAATTATATATGGGGTGTGGGGAGGGAGGTGATATGGATCCTTTGGGGGGGGGAGGGGGAAATACTAAATCAAAGTCGGATGGGGCGGAGGGGATCACATAAACATCATTTTCAGTCCAGGAACTTAAAAACACTGGTACTTAAAATAGTACATTTCTACAGCGGCGCCTATGTCAGATAACAGCGACATTGGTTCCACAGTGAAGTGACATGGTAAGAAATTAACAATGGCAAAACAAAGAGGACATTTTAACAGTGTTTTCCATGACTAGGTCCTGTTTAAGCATTTACACACTGCTGTAGATCTCCTGGGGAACTGAAGAAATATCGTCAAAATATATCACTGCAAAATGTTATCGACTGCACGGCAGGAATTTGATTCCATCGCAGTAGCGATCTTACACCAGCCACCACCATATTGTCCGTAGGTCTGATCTTGCGTTCATCCAGTCGCCCATTCGTCTGTCTGTGCTGCACGTGGTACGCCCCCCGTGGTACGCACCCCGATACGCCCGAGCGTCACCAGCCGCACTGCAGTTCACAACTACACCCGGGTCGGCGCGGCCCGCACTGGTATTTGGCGACACTTGTAGCCTCGACAGAAATCTACCAGGTCGTCCGAAAAAACCCAACACAAAATCACCCCGAACACCTTGTGATCGCCGCAAACCCGTCGCGTTTTTTTGAGCGTGATATTTTTTTTTTTTATCCAGCGTGGATGTCCTGTATATGGCCGCCCATGCCGTCCATACTGGCATGCAGAGGTGGGCTCTGGGTGGTGGACATGGCGTGGTGGGCCATGCCGGGGGTGCTGTGGCCCATCATCATGTGGTGTGGATGGCCGGGAATCAGCATTGCTTGGGAGTGCATGGGTGGGCTGAACTGCGACATTTGTGCATAGGACCCGCTGACTGGCGGTGCGTACATATCAGTCCGGTGCATGCCCTGCACGCTCAACATATCGTAGCGCTGCGAACTGTCCAAATGCGAATAGCCGGCCTTCATTGGGTCGTACATGTCGGCACCGTGCATGCCTTGTAGCCCTGGAAACAAGAGAGATCCAGATGACAATGCTTAATGATATAATAATAATAATAATTATAATAATGTGAATATTTATGATGTGCCAAATCCATGGTGGAAAGCGTGCTCAAAGCGCTACATTATTACCACTTTTAAATGGATAATCGTGCACTCGGTTTCCATCTCCACTCCCTGGGGATGTTACAACCCAAACTGACAAAGTTATATTCTCTGATATCCAATATTTCAACATTTATAAACATTTCGCTTGGACAAGTTTTTCTTCTTCTCTCTGTGCCTTTGTTATCACAATTTCAAAAATCTGTCAAATTTGATCTTTGCCTCTGACAAATGTTTTGTTAAAAGCTATATATATATAAAAATTAGTCGTCTCTATGTTCACGAAGATTGTCTGCACTTACTTCCCATCTGCATGTGCTGGTTGTCAAGGTAACCCATTCCTCCCTCAGGGTTATAAGCAGCATGAGCACCAGGACCTGAAACAGTAGTGAACACCATGTAACTAACTGAAGTCTGAATGTCACCCCTCTGTGAACAATCGACTCTTCCATCACACAGGAAGTCATTCAGCACCAAGGGAAAAACAGAAAATGGTGCAGGAAATGGTGCTGTTGCTAAATAGCAGTAGAAGGAAGACCAAAATGCCAACCAAGACGTCCTGAAACATTTATATAATTTGGGACATTATATAAATTCTGCATCGTGTTTGGCATTTTAGAGAGATTCATGCAAGACTGTACTATAGCAGCAGATAGATATATTGTATATTATGCCAGAGGAATATACATAGACTTAGAAAATTCAGGCCTAGTTAGCAAATTTCAAAATAGATATACCTTTTGGCAATGATTTATTTTTGTGTTTAAGTACGATTAATTCACCTTCTTTCATAAAAGATTCCAGGAGTGTATAGCAATGTTTCTCGAGTTTTTAAATAGAGGATTGAATTTGTTCTTGCTGATCTGGGGCCTGTTGCACGACGCTCTTGTAGGTTACAATAGTTGTAGGGCCTACACTTTGCTATTGTCGCGGGAGCCCAGTTACAATTATTGTAGCGCTACAAGAGCGTCGTGCAACAGGCCCCAGGTACACTTGTTCATGGACATGAACATGATATAAAGTTATAATTTTGCCTATCAATTGCAGTCTGCTAATATCTGTCAATAACAATCACTAAGCAGGCAGCTGTTGCTTTTTCAAATGCCATATAAAATATGTTCCTTCATTTTGGTTTCAGGTCTGATATGCTTGTCGGGCAGTGTCCTCTCAAAATCAGCGCATACAACATTAGTTAGTTAACATCGTGCTCATATCATCACATAATACAGAAATTAAGTTACTGTAATAATACTTCACTAAAAAGGGTCGGAATATTAGACATCAAACAGAATGAATAAGATAATGAAATAATTGGGTTAAAACAGATGTGTATTCATAGAACTGTGTTTCCATCCACTCTTTATGGAGTAATTAGATGAAACAATTGAATAAACATAATCACCACTGAAAGAAGATTTATCGACTATTTACAGCAAATATTGTTCCACTTTGTCATCTTTGGTACTAAGCTGTGTCTGACTTTGTTCTGATGCACATATTTCTATGAATACCACACCGAAATAACAAATAATATACATGCATGAATATCATAAAGATGAAATGTGCAGGCTAATGAGATTGAGAGGAATATATATATATATATATATACACACACACACTAGTATATAAGAGAGAGAAAGAGAGAAAGAAAGAGAGAGAGACAGAGACAGAGAGAGAGATATTAGCAGAAACAACAGGAGAGGTATGTATAAGCTAGACCCTAAATATATGGCCTATACTGGTATATCTCATTGCCGTGATAATTTGGATCATATATTTTAGGTTAAAATGAATAGGAAGCAAAGAATAGGAAGTTGAATAAAGATATAAGTCTACTTTGGCAACAGGTATTGGCATCATGTATATTGCTTCATGTATATTACTTCTTTTGTAATTTAGAAAATTTTGACTTTTGAGTTGTGCCATGTCACGTAAGGAACAATAATATTGTTTACATTTTTTTTCGTTCTATCAATGTCATATTAAGATTGGTGCTAGGAGACTTATACAGGCATATTTAGCCCGCAAAAACAACTATGATGAAAATATTTATTGTGGCGCTGTCTGCTGTCTGCTAATTAAAGCTCGTCATTTTCTGCCTTGATTAGCAAGACAATGTGTAAAGATAAAGCTGATCTAGTACCTGTTTTTTTTGTCTGAAGGTGTGTGGTGTAAAACTGTGTTAAATCCACTAAATGTTCCCTTACTGAATGCGCGTGTGTTTGTGGTCGTGTGTTTGTGGTCTTGTGTTTGTTGTCGTGCATCAAAGTTTCAAGGAAAAATTGCAGAACCGATCATGCAGGAAGTAGGAAGTTGCACAGTGCCAGAACGAGGAAAAGAGATGCAGTCTATACAACTAAGATGTGTGCATGCAGCATTATTGGAAAAGTAAGTCATCATCTCTTCTTGTTTTTTTGTGGCCTGGGGATGGGGTGGGGCAGTGACCTTAACCAAGGTTCTCGGTAAGAATGAGATCTTTAACCAAGGTCAAGGTCACAGGTCAAGGTCGTTTCCCACCCACACTCTCCAGGTGATTGTTGCTACTCTCTCCCTAGAAGTGATTTGGAGTACGCGAGTACTCGCAAATTTAACGTCGGCATTTTACCTGGGGAGAGGCCGACTGAATCGACCGATGACGACTTACGCCTCCGATTTTTGAACACAGTTACCAGTTGTGTGGACTTGCCTGCTCGATTTGATTGGTCAATCATAGGCTGAACAATTCTTCTTCTGGCATTGATAAACCTGGAAAATAAAATAGTTATCTGATGTTATTTCGCCGTTCTGCACAGTCCCACAGAAGTACAATTGGTTTAAGCTGTCAGTACATATTATAATATTATTATACAATGGTTAACTCCTACCTGCTGCAGGCAACTGGAGATGCCATATACAACAGCAGTGTTGGAATTACTAGGGGGTTCTGGGGTTCATTTGAAACTCTGCAATGTTAAAGGTATCTGTGTGACCCCCTGAAAATGATAGATTTGACCACATTTAACATTGGGCCTATGGAGAATGAATAACCCCCCTTATTATTTTGAACACTGCAACAGTGATAATGATTAACTCAGCAGGGAGTGAGGGTTAAAGATATCTAATGTTATTTCGCCATCTGCACAGTTGCACAGTTGCACAGAATAACAATTGGTCTAAGTTGTGGGTATATTTCACAATGGTTAAAAATATTGTTTAACATCGCTGCGAGAATATTTCAATCAATCGCGATGAGTTAAATGTATTAAGACCATAATTACCAATATGACACCCTGTTTGAGTGGATAATTACATCCAGCACACCCAGTGAGTTTGAATGCATTATATAGCACACCTAGGGATACATTCTTGTTAACAAGAACAAGTATTTAAATGAAAACAGGAATCTGAAACCACTAGCACAAATATAAGTGCTATGAAGACATCATTAACATAGCTAGGCCTAATTGTAGGCATGAGCTACAATAATGGATGGAGACCTCTACAAACACTTCTTCACAAGTTTACATTAAAAAAACCCGTGTATGCCGTCGGTAAATAACAATGCTTCCCTTGAAAACTGTTGAATAAAAAACACTCCGTACCGAATTTCTATTCAAAATATCGGTAGCCGACTCATCGAAATAAGAATGAGATGTTTAAGTGTTTGAAAACTATCTTCAAACATTCTCGAAACGAGTTCACTTTCGCCGACAATAATATGCTCACACTCCTTCAGAGAAACCTACAGCGGATAATTGGAATCTTTGCTTTATTTCCCTAGCAACAAAGGCGTATCCAGGCGGAGAGAATCACTGCACTTGAGGGGAGATAACCTGTTAGTATAGCCTAATAGCAACAATAGCAATATTGGCACTGTGGGCGGAGCAAACTTTGCATCCACAATACGAATCCGTTTATTTGTTGATTGTAATTTACACACTGGCTAGGGGGTCCTATGGTAATGCTGGTGTTGTGTTGCTCACAACAGAACGAAGACAAGTAATCCATGCTATTGACACATGGTGCTAATTTCAAACTGGAGTGGATTGTATTTGTGTTACAAATGAAAGAAATCTTACAAAAGGCTTATGGAGGTTTTGCTATGATGACTGAATTTAGGTACAATGAATAGCGTTTTGTATTCAAAACCCTATAAAATGGCTCTTAATAGACACTTGCTTTTATTATATTTATAACAATGTTGCTGTATTTTATGAATGTTTGTACAATATTAAATACTATTTGGGTTTTAGAATTGCAACAGAAAAAAAAACGTTTTATAATAATTCTAGAAAGGGATCATTTGCAAGAAAAATATCTGCCACAGTGACATGCCACAAAGTCTGATCCACAAACAACAAAAGACGCAGATGAAATTCTAAGTTAGACTCCAATTCCTATGTGAATTGAAAACGGAGCCTTAACAAGCAGTATTTGAATAATTGAAATAATAGAGTCCCGGTTGGATTCGCCATTACCCCCTCGAAATATTCATACACCCTATCTTTGTCCCCCGTAATTTACAGCATTGTATAATATGCCGACATTGACTTAAAACTTGTGAAAACTTTTCGATGATTTGCACTGGGACGATAAATAAACTCCGGGATCAGTTGAATTTACCGCGAGCAGATCTCCGGTTGGAACAATTATTGTGGAGAACTTTCCTGGCGAGGAAATGCTGATGGAAAACTCCGAGAGTTTGCAGTGCTCTTTATGATTAATTGGTGAATACACTATTAAGGCAGCAGGCTGGGCCCCAGCTAGATGGGCAATTTGTGGCTGGTATCGTTGGAGATGACTTATTCTCATTAGGAGGTCAGCACTCTGACCTCACCAACTCCATTTTTAACAGATAGTTTCCGATGAAATTGCGCAAATTGCATCACATGGTCCAGGAGGAGATGGGGCTTGGGAAACAGGCTGCAAGAAACATTGCTTCAAATTAAAATTTGCCTTTTTTCCCCTTGTGATTAATGGTAGAAGAATCGAAAGTAATCCAGAATCCTATGGCTTGGCAATATTTGCCCATATTCTTTCCAAACCTCTGCTGGCCCCAAATTACGTCTTGATTGTCTTCACCCAGGAGTGCGGTGGTCAGGTTACTATTTGGCGATAACTCCCTCTCCCCTCCCCTCCCCTCCCCTCCCCTCCCCCACACCCCCCAAACCATCGTCCTACCTAAACCACTGGCCTTATCAACCCTCTATCACATCCCAAAATCTTGTGGACATTTGTCTTTTTCAACCACCCAAACCTCTTTCCTTATCCTCATCTGAATTCCACTTTACGGCCCAAGAAATGACAGTTGCCATGAATGTTGCCATGCTGCAATGATAAATTCCAACTCTAATCAAAGCCTCCCCCAGGATCAGCTGAGTTGTAGGAAACTCTGCCGGGTCCAGGTTGATTATTGAAATAAAGCCGAGGGTTGCTGGTACCGTTGATGAGCTTAATGAGCGTATTATACCTCGTTAATGTAAGCTACATGACCCATAAGCTCCAATATTGGCTTTGACATAACACTGGCCTAACAATTTGTGCAAATAAATGTTTCTCCCTGATGAATGGTCATTAGAGAAAGCAGTTACAAGTTATGCTAAATGGTGCAAATTTCAATTGGACTTGTCGACTTTGATTGATAGGCGAACGAGTGCATGCAGAACTTTCCCTGCAAAGTTCCTTCAGCTTCTGTAAAACATGTCCCCAAACATTATTTTTTCACTTTGTTATTTCGAAAAACATTCGCCATCGGCGCTTCGTCTCAGGATATGCTGGTGCAGGCAATGACATCACTTATTTTAATTGTAGAGTAGTTTAAAACTGCATCTGAAAGCTGTAGTGAAATACACTCCTTTTCTAGTACTTAGTACGACAATATGCAAGCTGACACATCCGTAATACTAGTATCTGCAATGCTGGACTGCAAATGCCAGCAACTATATCTAGAGTTGCTTCCCCTAGGTTGTACTTGGAAAGTTTCCATGTATATTTGTTCTTGTAGAGTTCAGACCAGAGCCTTTTCGATACTGGCATTTGGTTAATGTGAATAAGGGTACAATTATTAAATTTGTGCTCTATTTTAACTGTAAACCGTTCTTCTGTTTCCATACTTATTGAGAAGCTTCTGCTGAGTTTAAAGTGGGCATACAAATCTCCTGCGAGCATATTGAAGTCATTATCCATTCATGAAAAGGAGTAGTAAGAAGTTTGAAAAAAGTCTAAACAATAACAAAACTTTTCACGATTTTTCTAAAAGTAAATAAATAAGTACATTTTCTTGACATATGTCTCATCAGATTTGCACTACACACC
>JAULBO010005688.1:0-12575 GCA_032355325.1 Clypeosectus delectus | reverse complement strand
ACTGTCCTACTGTCCATTAATATGAGAGTCAGTAACTTCGTACCCAAAACGAGTTCGTAACCACGATTTGGGGTAATTTCGTAACCAAAAGGAATTTCTTGTGATCATTGCGATCGTTGGGCACACCGTGTCAGACTGAAATCATCCGAGAAATGTTATCATAAGTAGCTTTGAAACTTAATAAAAAGTATAATAATATTATATATATATAAATGTGTGGTAGTTAATATATTTTAGTATTTAAATGTGTTATATATATTATACATTATATAATATAGTAATTCATGTTATTTTAACTGTATTTATTATACCTCTGAGTGTAATACCGGTAGGTTAAATTTACTATGACCCAGCTAGGGAGTTAGTCGACACAATATAGTTGCAAGAGTATAATATGGGCGGAGCTTGCCAACGGCCCTGGCAGACGACTGCATGCGATAATTTCTTGCTAACATATCGGTAAAACAGTTAAAGCATGAGTTTTAGGGCTATAGCAAGTTTCTGGTCCCCACATTTTAGCTGTATATTATATTACGTATCTTTGTAAATAAAACCTTTCCAGTTAATGTTTTTGCCTAATTTTTTGTTTTAGTTTTGCCTAAAATAATTAAGTATGGAATTACTTACCGGTAGGTATGACTCGTCGTTGTGCACGTGAAGCACAGGCGTCGTCACAAATATTGGAAATCCCTCCCTCCTTGATAGCGATGGCATTTTGTTAATATTGTTGTTGTATTATTATGTAGGGCCCTATAGGGGTGTCGTTAGACATTGTACTTTGGAACATCATTCACAATTCCGATGGACATACCGGGTACCTCGATTTTGCGTAATTTACTCAATTTCTTCCCAATTGACTTCAGGTTACATCTGCCCTGCTTGTTTATTCACCTACATCTTCATGAGTTATCAGTATGAGTGTTAACAAGCGTGGAGCGGACTTAAGGTGTTATTCTCTAGATTGCAGTTCTACATGTATACTGATCTTATACGAATATCTTAGCCTGAGGCTGTCATTCTCTATTTTATAGATGGGAGCTGCATGCCAATAATATTGAACTTTAGGAAGTCGAGCAGCAGATGGTGTGGCGCGCCGACCTCGGTGATGGCTTGCCCCAGGTTGGGGAATGTACATGGACCATTGGGCACGTGCACAAATTCTCATTCCTGATGTGTGTAGTGTAATTGATCTGTGTGTGGACATTGTAATCGCGAGCCGATCAAGAGAGGAACATGTTGTTGATTCATGTTTTCATATGTGCAATAAATATTAAATACTTAGTAGTATATGTTCCCATGAGCCTGAATGTGACGGTGAGAAAAAGCAGATAAATTTACAAAATACGAAAGACTTGCGGCTTTCATTTACAGGTGCAAGAAGTATGATCTACCGGTACTAGTATATATTATGCTGTTACACCTTGACAATGAAGTTCCCAATTTGGCATTTCCTCGTATAATAACTATTTTGTATATTTTGTAAAGAAATAACAGCAAATCAATAAGCAAGAAGCACTTTTATTTACAGCAGCCAGGATGTATATATTTTTTAAATGTTTTTATTTTTTTTGGTTAATAACTACAGATAGTATTCAATGCTTTTCTCTTTCTAATATCATATTTTGAAAAGTAGAGGGAAAAAACTCCACATGGAATATTCTATTTTTCATAAATGCAGTGAAGTAGTATAGACCAACTTCTAAAAATATACTAGTAGATATTCATGTATAATCTCATTTTTAATAATGTAATTTATCATGAAATGAATCAAGATCTCTGCATATCATAATAAAATTAAAAGCCTACAGGGGCCGTATTCTCGAAACTGCTTAAGTCCTAAGAATTTGCCTAACTGGTTTTCTGCTAGTGTAAATTTTAAAGAGATTGTTTCTGACTAAGTTAAGAAGTTTTGAGAATACGGCCCCTGATCTTTTCGATATTTGTCAGAGTTTACATGTTGGGTGTCTGTCTCGGGTCGCTTCTGCGTAACTCGCCTCATCCGAGGTGATGTCACACATTGACTGACAGCTATGCTCTATATAATATATTCTGCCACAAACATTCCACTGAAAGATTGTTTCACTTACTTTCATAATCATCGTTTGACATTGCATGATTTAATGAGATTATCACCCTTCCGTCTAGACACTGTCACCGAGACTATTATTACTCCCTTCTCAGTAGCTGTTGTTAAATGGGGTTTAAAGCCGCTTTCAACAACCTGCTCATATCACAGCTTGTATTCAGTGTATGCATGTGTGTATGTGTATATGACTGCTTGTACCAGTCTGGGTATTTCACCAGTTGTTGTTAATTGGGGTTTAAAGCCGCTTTCAACAACCTGCTCATATCACGGCTTGTATGCAATGTATGCATGTGTGTATGTGTATATGACTGCTTGTACCAGTCTGGGTATTTCACCAGTTGTTGTTAATTGGGGTTTAAAGCCGCTTTCAACAACCTGCTCATATCACGGCTTGTATGCAATGTATGCATGTGTGCAGTACTGTGTGCCAGTCTGGGTATTTCACCAGTCTTTATAGTGCTAGTTCACTGGATGATCATTCTGCAGTTAGAAAATGATTACTCCACTCAGACACATTATACTGACTCCGAGTCGACCAGTCCTTGCTTTACCCCTTTAATGCTGAGCGCCAAGCGGAGAAACAGCAAGTACCATCTTTTAACGTCTTTTAGTATGATGCGGACGATGATTTGAACCCATGACTCTCCGCTCTCTGGGCCAACGCTCCAACCACTGTTCCACGGAGGCGGTTAAAAATAGAATCTCATTAAGGCCGTGTAGGCTTTCGTCTTCGCTTTGCAGACAAGGGGATAAAAATAACCTTGCAACTAAATTATGTTCACAAACCTGTTTCTAATACTTAGACCTATATGCCATCTGAAGGGTGGTGAATACATTTAGAAATGTAGCAAAAGTAGATACAGTACGTATGCGAGTATATTACAATGAACGAAATGAGAAATCACATTACTCATTTGTAGTAGTAGTAGTAAAAATGAAAAATAGCTATGTACAAGATAATAATCTAGACATACTAGCCTATGACAAATAGCAGGTTCATAAAAACCATGAACCAAGTGGACACAACTTAATTCGAGATGGATACCATTCCATGGTAAGAATAGTCCAATTTTATCAGTAGGGGTGGTGTCTTGGTCTATTTATAATTCTCTTTGCGTCATATGGATTTTAAATGAAAGTTTTCCACTTGGTCCACTAACAATAGGATGACCATGCACAATCTAAACAATAGGATGACCATGCACAATGTAAACAAGTTGTATTCCGTAACATAATAGCTTGCAAATAGTCAACAGAATACTAGTAATATTAACATAGAAATATATAATAACGTGTGTAAAATATGTAGTACTGTATTGTCAAACAATACATTTCGGAACCGGTCAAGTGCATGTTCGATGTTTACCTACAAATTATTATAGTGGTTGACAATCAAAAGTGAAGAAGATGTAAAAGTTTTTCCTTCAATCCTTGTAGAAGATATTTTGATGATAGAAATTGAGTAGGTAAGATAATCTTTGCGAAAACTTAATTACTATTCATGATTTATCCTCCGCAGTGCTATTTTCACGGGGGCTGGGTGATAAAAAAAAATAAGAGTATAAAAACCAAACTGTAGTATGAAACTCGCCCGTCTAACGGGTGATCACAATAATCCTTACACAGTCTCAATATCATCTCTTGATGGGATTTATCCTTTAATTTACTGTTGTTTTCTAGTTGACTGTTGTTAGAACTCGGCACTGGGAGATGGCAGTCAGCAGGGAAAGGGTTAATATCATCAATTCTTAAAGGACACAGACATTGAATTATTGTAAAACAATATCCGCAAGTATTTTTCTACCGCCAAATTTGCATTTATGCAAAATTCTCCGTGGCCGACAAATTCGCATGTGTGAAAGAAATCAATTCTCCGTGGCCTTAATTGCTTTTAGTATTTTTTCTTTCATTTAAATACAAAGATTCTGTTTGAGTCACTTTAAGTCACTGCCAACTGTTAGATCTTTGTTTACAGTAACCGCAACGATTTACACTAACAGTTCAAATATGGGCAGCCTCTCGTCTCTAATGTCCTCCGCAGTTGTCGACTTGACAATGCTGACATCACTTATCTCCCTTTTGTACGGCGTGGCGTACTTGTGCTTGATTTTCCGCTGCAGTTTCAGCTTGATCTCCTTGCCAATACTGACGACTTTCTTGCTGTGCAGACTGATGTCCTGAGAGGTGTGGGGTGAGCCCAGGGATTCGGCTGTCAGAGCAGGGCCAGGGGACTGGGTGGGGACATCCAGGTGACTCAGACTTGGTAAGCCCGCATCCACAAGCTTGGGAACATTGGCTGCAACAGGAATTATTCCATATGAAATTTATGGTATATAATTTCTACAACAATTAGCAATACACATTATACACATTTTCGATGATGTTTTACATATTCTTTCAATGCAATGATTGTATCATTTAATTCAACGTAATGAAATGAGGTGCTAAACATATCTCCACATACACACAGAACAAAGAACACCTCCATACATACAGTGCAATGAACACATCCACACACATCCATCCACACACACACACACACACACACACACACACGCACACGCGCACGCGCACACCTGCACGCACACACACACACACACACTGCAATGAACACACACCCACATGCACGCACACGCACTGCAATGAACACATCGTCAGACACTGCAATGAACACATCTTCACACACTGCAATTAACACATACATCCACAAACACCCAAACTCTGAAAGTCGGCTGACCTTGACCGAGCATCTTTTCGCAGATGAAGCTGCAGGCCTCATTAGAGCTCATGCGAGACTCGGGCGCACCCACGAGGCCCGAGAACAAAAGATCTCGCATATCTCTCGGCCATTCGTCTTTGATGGCAAACTGTTGGGGGAAGTCAGGGTTTTTAGCCAGCTGAAATGGAAAAGATTAATTTCATTGAATTGTTGGTTAACGTCACTGCATGAATCTTTCACCCATACGCGATGATGTAAACATAAAGACATAGCAGTGTTCGAAATAAATAAAATAATAAGGGGGTCATTCTCCATAGGCCCAATGTTAAAGGTGGTCAAATCTATAATTATCAGGGGATCACACAGATACCTTTAACATTGCAGTTTCAAATGACTCCCGGATCCTCTTATAATTTGAACACTGCATTGTTATTTAATTCTGCCAATGACAAACACAGCAAATAGAGATATATATGTATTTCACAGCTAATGTTATTAAATGTAATAAATGCGATAAATAATGTGACATACACTGGTGTAAAAGCACATTTACATGGGGCATGTAATGTAAATGTATGCATGTGTGTATGTGCATATGACTGCTTGTGCTAGTCTGGGTATTTCACCAGTCTTTATAGTGCTAGTTCACTTGAATATCATGCCGCAGTTTGAACATGGATACTCCACTAAGACACATTAAACTGACTAAAAGCCGACCAGTCCTAGCTTTACTCCTTTAATGCTCAGCGCCAATCAGGGGAAGAACAAGTACCGTCTTTTGGTATGACGCGGACGAGAATTTGAACCAAGACCTTCTGCTCTCCGAGCCGACGCTCTAACCACTACGCCACGGAGCGGGGTCTTCAGCGATTGTGATTGTTCGAGCAGCATGACCATCGCGGAGACTCACGTGATGAATATACTGAATTCGCCATTGCCCGAGCTTGATCGCGTTGATGTCTGCGGGCCAGAGAGGGCTGACAGCGTGGGTGCCCGTCAGCATGAAGTGTACGGTGAGGGACATCGCGTAGACGTCGGTCTTGTCAGTCAGGTTCCTCGTCCACCCGTCGGGGGCGTTGCAAAATTTGCTCAGCCAAAGCTGGCAGGCTTCGGGGGACATGTACTCCGGGGTAAACCCGTTGAAGCTGACTGCCTGCTTCGTTGTCTTGCTCGTCCCCAAGTCAGTCAGCTTCAAAGTTGGAGGTTCAAACTGGACGAGGACATTCTCAGCTAGAAATGGGAAGGAATGGAGTTGTATTAATAATAAGTTAAATAGTTGACCAACATAGTGCCTAATATCCATTGTATGGTGCTCAGTGGCGTTTACATGTTATTACCCCGGTTAATGGAGCCATCGCTTTCCACCTGACCTCTCGTGGGAGTGTACAACCTAAGTTGCCATGTTCCAGGTGCTGGGTTAACATTCACATAACCATCTCTTCCTACCGGGTACCCATTCTCTGCTGGTGGACACAGGCGCCTTCCGACTAAGTCACTTGCCTATAAGACGACACCACAGGTTTATCAATTTGTTTCAGTGTGGGACAGGGTTTGATCCTAGATGCTCTCAGGATATTTTTACACTTGTGACAACTCCAAGTACTGGGTGAGCCCGATGTTGCTCAACATGTAACCAGAGCGGTCTACAATGCAATGCACAGGACCTTGTAATATTGGTCGGGAGAAAATGCTGACCACCTGGCATGCCAGACAAACGTTCACTTACGTTTAACGTCGAGATGGAGGATCCCAAATGTATCCGACATGTACGCCAATGCAGAGAAACCGTGCATGGAGAGCCTGGCGACGACATCCAACGTCAAGATGTCTCTGAAGGTTCTTCTGTTATTTGCCATGAAATTCTTTAAGGAATCTCCTAAAAAGAACCATTGTTTAGACATTTAGTAAGAACAACCTACCATGACTAATATCTGCCTTATTACAAAGAATAAGTTCAACCTCTTTCAGGGAGAAGCAATGCCCTACATTAGGAGTCAGAGAGAGACACAATGCCCTACATTAAGATGAGAGAGAGACACAATGCCCGACACTGAGAGAGACACAAAGCCCGGGATTCCTATACCTCCATACTCCATGAGGATCTCGTGACTGTTATTCCGTAGGATGTAGCCATAGAAAGCTGTGATGTTGGGGTGACACATCTGCATCAGTGCCTCAACTTCCATCCTCTTGAACCTTTCAGTGATCTGCCAACATAGCAAATGCATGGTTGTTAATTGGGGTTTAAAGCCGCTTTCAATAACGTACTCATATCACGGCTTGTAAATGCATGGTATGTCATCATATCTATGACACTGGGTACATGGAATATGATAATCTCCACGACCCTGGGTACATGGATTGCTGTTGCTGTTAATTGGGGCTTAAAGCCGCTTTCAAGAACGTTCTCATATCACGGCTTGTCTGTAGTGTATTCATGTGTATATGCATAAGACTGCTTGTCCTAGTCTGGGTATTCCACAAGTGTTTATAGTGCTAGTTCATTGGAGTATCGTTCCGCAGTTAGAACATGGATACTCCACTCAGACACATTATTACTGACTCTATGTACATGGAATATGATAATCTCCTTGGCACTGGGTATATGGAATATGATAATCTTCTTGACATTGGTTACATGGATTATGATAATCTCCATGACCCTGGGTACATGGAATATGATAATCTCCTTGACACTGGGTTACGTGGAAGATCATACACGTCTACTTAAACTAAGTTATATCATGGGTTGAGTGCAAACCGTACACAAAATGCTTTTTTGAATAAATAAGTTCCTTCTGTTATAAGGTTAATACATTGATTAAAATATTTAGACATAATTTCCATTTAATTGTATCCTACTAATTACAAAATGTATTAGAAAAACTGACAAACTTCAAATCGATTTACTCAGAAGTTTGAAAAGTGCACATAGCCCCTCGCTGCATTGTACGATTCAACATTCGACGATATCATACATCTCTGTACACCTGGGTACATCTAACTACAATACACAATATCATACATCTCTGTACACCTGGGTACATCTAACTACAATACACGATATCTTCACCAGGTTTGAAGACTCACCACTTTCCGCACGTAGACCTTCGAGTTGGCATGACGACAAAGAGTGACGGTACCGTAACTTCCGCTACCGAGTTTCTTCTCAACTGTGTACTGTCTGCACACACCTTCTTCGAAGAGACCGTCAAATGAGGGAGTCAAGTTCTGAACAAGAAATGTAATTATTAACGGATGTAGGCATCTCCATGCTACTACAATATTTTCACAAGGAAATAGTGTATGTTCATAGTGCTCATTGAAAGTTTCAGCATCCAAAAATACCCCCAATTTATTCCAGGACAATCCTTCTAATAATTTCCCATGAACTAAAACTCAGTCATCAACCCGCGGTTAGTAGACATTTTTTTAAAGCATGATTCAATGCTCAACTCAAGGTTTTCTTCACAAATCGCCATATATAATATAATATTTGAGTCTGAGCATGAAATCGTACTCAAAATGTTTTGTGATCTCGGGGCCAGAGAATACTCGCAGAAAAATGGAACCCAAATATTGGAGATAACTGCGTCTGTAGAGTTCGTAATTACCATGTCGAACATGACTCCATGAGTGCCGATGCCAAGTATTGGAGCGGCATTCAACAGACTGCACACTGCAAGGTTTGTGCCGAGGACAACACACCTGTTGCAATGATATTAAACATGAATGGTCGAATACTATTTCTCACAGTACTGTTTATGAATATAAAATAAATACAATAATTGACTTATTAATATTAAGCTAGTTGGTGCTTATTTTATTATTACAAATGGACCAATGAGCATCGTTTGCCACCTCAACTTCCTTGGGAGTATACAATATCATGTTATTCACCAGCTGTAAAGATCTATGATAATAAATATTTCTATATTGAAGATATGTTATGTATAGTACTGTAAATCATAACATTAATACTGCTACTATAAGTTAATGTGACACCCAGATTTTAAATATTTATAAACACGACACAAATGAAATTCAACCGATCGTGCCTTCAATGATGTTGTTTAAACAGCTACCCAGTAAACACACATCAAATAAATGCGACCATGCGAACATATAGTGTATTTCGCATTAATATTGTGCTTGAGCCAATTACGTGATTTACAGTATACATGTATACTATTGAGCCGGCATCAATTATGCATAATGATTATGTACTCACCCTCTCTGATACTTGTCATAGATGCGTGAATCAAGATGAGTGAAGTCCTGAAAGTTGTCCTCCTGAAGGCCAATGTCATCGGGGAATTCTCCACGATTCTCAGTCCCCGGGGCAACGGGTCGAAATTGGACATTGAGGTGTTCAAAATTGTTTTCAACTAAAGTATCATTTTGGATTATTGCTTCTTTCTTATTGTCGTTGCATATAAAATGGCCTGGTGTTTGACTTATATGGCCGCTACCGATATCAATTTCTGGGGCTCGAAATTTAGCTGGCTTTAATATTGGGACATTTGCTTTAATATAAGAGACATCGTCTTTTATGAATGTGCTTTTTGAATTGACCAGGTTTTTCTCCTCGACATCTGAAAATGGAAAGATAAACAGTTACTAGTCTCACTATATATAGCAGTCCTGCATTTCTAATATAAAATGAAGCATGAGGATTTGCTTCTGTAGGTCACGCTGAGAACCATCCTCGGAACAAAGTACCCCTGTGGTGCAAGGATGACTGAGAACAGGCGATGCAGACCTTATTATCCAGGAAATTTGCTATTTTTTAAAAACATTTTCTCGTAACCCAAAACACATCACTGAGGGAGCAATCCGTTTCCACTAGTGGGAGTAATAATTGCATAATTATAGCATGTAAAATCATGAATACTAGTATGTCATTAGTACAGACCAAATTATCGAGAGAATATTGTGAACATTTAACTCTGTGTCTGGCATTAAACACAACGATAAGGTAAACTTTAAGGAGGAATTAACGGCAATACATACCCACACCCACACCCAACTGGTGCTCATTTCCGTACAGTAACGAACTCTCTCCTGTTGCCGTGACAACCTGATGTTGAGTCGACACCGACTGATCCACTGGGTGGTAGTTTAGCATTGTATCTGATATTCTGATACTCGTTCTGAATGTTCTGAAACAACAAGAACAGTATTTTTATAATTAAAACCTTCAAAATGATAACTTTAAATTCATGCAGCTTGGTAGTCCTATTGTGAGATATCGTATGAGAATGGGATTTGTGGGGGGAAAAGTCTACGCTTAGCATGACCCTCGAATCAAATACATTTGTTTTCATTAGGAGCCGTGGCGTACGTAGTGGTAATGTCACTGGACTTCCAAATGTTGCAGTTTTGACGTGACTGATTCGAGTCCAGCATCAGGCGCAATTTCATGAATTTCCGAATATATGAAATACATAGCGGTCTGCATAGCAACGCGACAAAGTATGGTAATACTGTATTCTAGTAAAGGTGCTCTGATTTGGGGTGGCTGAGTCACCCGGCTTGCGTTTATTTTAAAAGGCATACTATCTCATCTGGTATCAGTATCACAGATAAAAGTTGTCGTTTTGGAGCAAAGTGGAGTAAATGCAAAGTACACGCATACAAATAATCATTTTTTTACCTCCAAATAGCGTTTCACTGCTGTAGAATAGGTAAGATTCCATTGCAGTTAATCTCTGATAAAGGCCGAATAATAGTTGTAATTACATGTACGTATAAGATATCTATAGTCTGATGTTCTAATTAAGGGTGATAACTCTAATCATTGAATCTGGTTAGAAATTAGAATACCATTTCCTGATGTTCCTAAGACAAGATATAATTTATAATAAATTAAATTGCTAAGTTAGTAGCAATAATCATTTAAAATAAAAACAAAAATATAAAAAACCAGTGGGATACGTGGAAAATGTAGCTTTGGTTACCCAATATACTCGAGTAGACACATCAAATGTACATGTATACTTTCCGATAAAAATATGTTAGACCATGAAATATGTATTATGTAAACAAAAGTTTATGTGATATTTAATATTAATATATAATATATTCGCTTATGGGTGAAAATTCCTGCACTGCGACGATAAACAATAATTCTATAATATTGTATTATTCTACCATGGCTGTAGTGTATGCGCGATGTCATAAGCGTTTGGTGTTAAATTAAATTTAGTGATACTAATTCTATCTAAGGTATAATAATAGTACCATAACCATTGCTAAAATGAAAACATATTATTATTAGTATGGGGTTTATCTCCTAATTCACTCACTCACGTGATATTTAGCTCGAGATTCCTCTAGCCTGAGATTCCTCTAGCCTGAGATTCCTCTAGCCTTAGCTGTTGACCATAAGATAAAAAAAATTCTTGCTATGGTCGGGACCATAATTATCAAGTTGAAGTAAAAAAAAAAATTCTTACATGGTCAACATGGACGGCTAGAGGAATCTCGAGCTACTGCAGCCTTTAATAAACAGATACTTGTTATTATGGTATTACTAATTAGGGTTCAGGGTTTAACACTTAAAGTAGATAAGGTTTTAGACATGTATGCCGAAACAAATGCATCCTAGAATGATGTTAATTAGTGGTGTTCCGATGATCGATTATTATCGATGATCGGTTGGTTACCCCTTAGCGACGCGACAATCGATTACAAGTTCGCACAATCGATTGTCGCTAATAATAATCTATAAATAGCTCAAACGAGAGGCGCTATTCAGCTTGTTTGCATATTTTCGTTTTTAATGTTTTAGTTTTATTCTAGTCGTTCTTGTGAAGTATTGTACACGTATTCTAATAAAAATACCTAATAAATGTCGATGTTCAATACGATAATATAGTGACAGTCAATAAATTCAATGTTGAGCGAAACCAGCTTTGTCTATTCTCATCCAACATGGCGGCTCTCGACTCCAGGCTCCTGTTTCACGACGACGTCCTAAAGTTAGGAGCTCCTAACATTTAAGACACAGTTTATCACATCCTAAGTTAGGACCTAGTTTATGATAGTTTTTGAAGGGATAAAACTTGTGACGTCGTCGTGAAACACGTATTACGAGGGCATAACTTTTAGGTGTGGTTTAGGAGCTCCTAACTAGTTAGGACACCGTCGTGAAACGGGGGCCAGCACGCTTTCACACATAAAATGGCCGTCAAAAGCAGATGAAGCTGTCGAGCTATTTTGACATACCAAATAAACGCAAGTCCGACTCGCAAGACAGCAAGAGGGAATACTAGTACAGTGTAATTCATTTGTTATAGTATGTACTATGTTGAATAAGATCATTGATATGTTTCTGTATCATCGCATCATGGGTTTTCGTGTTATTTGGGTTTTTTAACAATAGACTGCAGCTAGCACATTTAAAATGGATCGATTGATTTGTTGTTTAACGTCCCTGCGAGAATAGTTCACCCAACGCAACGAGGCAGTTAATGGATATATATGCATGTAATATATGTCTTACTGTTATGTACTGACAACATATGAATCATTTTGATTTTTTTTAAAAACCCACATGGGACAAGTAAATTGATATTTCGGACAAATGAAAGTGAACCCCTGGTTGCCCTATCGGACTGATTAATTATCTGTTCAACTGACTGCTATTAGTATTACTTTTATTGAGTCTTGTGTATGTTGGTGTTCTAAATTCTACCAATTAAATATTTTGTATTACCGTGTCTTTGTCTTGTCTTGATTGATAGTCAGTTATAATTATATAATATC
>JAULBO010005354.1:0-12583 GCA_032355325.1 Clypeosectus delectus | reverse complement strand
GGTGAATCCTTAAACGTATAAATAAATTTAATTTAATGTTTTCTTCTCGGAGATGTTGCACGTCTCTTTATACCATATAGCCCTACGAGCACAATATGCCAACTAATCTTGAAAAGCGACAGTATATCGCCTCAAATTTAACGACTATATGAAAATCTGCACTGTGAGACTTAATTAATGTGACATAGGATAATAATATCCTCCCACACACAACCCAGGACCGGACAGGATAGAACAGGCCAGGACAAATAAGTGATACTGGAGTGACATTGAATCCATTATATCCAGAACGCAGGACATTGATTTTACATTGCCGTGAAATTGAATCTATTCCTCTCTCTAGATGCCAGGACAGGCCAGGACATTAATGTGATATTGATGTAACATTGAATCTATTATCTCAACCATCAACCACCCACGCACCCCCACCCCACTACAACCCCACCCCACCCCAACCACAACCACAACCACAACCCCAACCCCAACCCCAACCCCAACCCCATCCCCGATCCACATCCACATCAAACATTAACATCAACCTCTCTTCCTACACGTTCGCCAACATTCACCACACCTATAACCCAAACTCCCCTACCCAGCACACCCTCACGCTCTTCCACGTTCCCCTGACTCCTCTTCGCTAACTAGTAACCTCCGTGCCGACCGGGGCACCATCGTCGGCCACCATCCACGCCAGACCCGCGAGACACGATGTCTCATTGCGATAATTTGTTTCAAATCGATGCCGACTACCGCCGCGGTGTTGCTGGCGTAGAAATAGTCCCAGGCGTGGAGCTAGCAAGAAAGCGACTCGCGATAATTGCTGTGTACATCTTGTATGTATGGGCAGGGACGATCAATAGGGGGACGGGAATGCGGGTTCCCGAGCTCTGCTATCAGTCATTTCACATGAGAGTTCGAGAGGAGATACAAACACGAAAAAGCATGTACGTGTATAGGCCAATACCGTGGGTTGGCCTTGATATGCTTCGAGGTGCAAACATGGGTTTACCTCGAGGAAGGTCCGCGGTGGTCGTTGAAGAAGTGGAGGGATGTGGAAGAAGGAGAAGAAGAAAAAGAAGAGGAAGAAGAAGTAGGTGATTATTATGATGATGATGATGACGACGATGGTGATGATGATGATGATGATGATGATGATGATGAAGAAGAAGAAGACGAAGGGGGGAAAAAGAAGAATAGGACACACATATGTATGGACAAGTTGCTACACCTATACCCAAAAGAACACCGACAATAATCCACTTGACTAGACCATACTTCACAACATTCATCTTTATATTTAATACATATTCCGACGAATGAAAAAGTTCGTATTAAAATAAATTATACAAGACCGCATAGTGATCACACCACACACTCATACAACCGATCAAAAGTGAAATGGGAGATGGATTAATCCATCTAACGGAGTATATATTAAGGGAACTCTTTAGCCTCAGCCATATCTCTGATAATAATGGATTACTGAGACAGAAAACCAGCCTGAATAAACAGAAACATATGCCTAACCTAGACTAGCACTAATGTACGGGCCCAGATGGTTTATGACCGATGATGAACACAATACGTCTGTACTATAACGCCATTAGGACACAACTTTGCTTGATAACCACTACGATGACCACGCACAATAGATAACACCGACAAACAGATTCATTTAAACTAATAACCAAATTGCAATGCATTATATTAGCTTCTAGTCGTGATAATGATAACATATAGTACAGACCTAATCAATCCTACAATCCTGCTAGTCCTTAGGATACCTTTAGCTTTGGTTATTTTGGCTTGGATTCCAGGACTAGTGCCAATGTTAATCCCTGCGCATTCAATTGTTTATCCATCAACACGTGTATTCGTAGAATGGTATCGTGACCACATGCTTGTGTTATATATCATGACCTTTGAAGTCAAAACCGTATGGGCAATTAACATCATACTCGTAAAAAGAAATATTTCCAAGAATATATCATTCATTAGCATGAGGGTACGTGTACTAGTATTGCAAATGAGACATCGCCCAACTGATATCAAGCGGTAGCTAAAACAGTCTATTGTTAGACCCGAGATGATTACCCTGTTTTAAACCGCCTGTAACATAGAAGTTATATCTACTTATAGAGACAGTGACCAGTCTGGGCATCACTTCCGGTCCAACACTTCCGGTCCAACCATAGAACGATTAGTAGATCTCAGTTCATTACTGAACCTCTGGTAACCGATATTAAAATGGGACACATATAACATGAACATATTTACGTCTTAAATGAATATACATGTATATTAATTACATCACGTAATAAAATAATACTGTGTATTTTTAACGCGCTAGCCTCCATGCATTAGGCGCATGCTCAAAGCACAACAAAGTGAGGAAGTGTCTACTGTTAAAAACTGCAAAACGTTTGGACTTTCAGTTGGGCTTTGACTCAGTTCAATGTATCTGAATGACTGTATGTATGTGCCACAGTGTCGAAAGGTCTTTTCCCGTAATTAGAGAGTTTGTGGGGTGGTATGGAAAGCAGATGTAGATGTTCCCGATATGTTTTATTCATTCATACGGATGCATTCATTATCTGCCTATACATATTCCAGTTCCGGTTTACAGACCTAGCTTGCCAATATTACAATATTCGTGTGTAAACAAGAACATACATCTATAACTGGATTTGGTTATATGACTCATTTTAGGTAAATACATTAACTTGTTGGTATGAGGGTGTGGCAAGGGGTATGGTTGTGGAGCGGTGGGGGTGGGTCGGGGGTGGGTCGGGGTGGTCCCGCGTGGGGTGCGAGGTTGTGGATGAAAGTGAAAGCGTATTCTGGTCATATTTACAGGTCCATAGTGAAACCGGTTGAGAAATTAAAATGAAGAAACTACTATACCTTATTCGTGTGCAATACACACACGCATACACGCACGCACACACACACACACACACACACACACACACACACACACACACAGACAAACACAAGTATACATACACACATACATACATACTTAAATACACACACGTACTTAGATAGTCACACAAGCACATACATACATACATACATTCATACATATATATTCACACAGACACATGCACATATAAACACAAACCACACGCGCGCACACCCCACAAACACATACACACATACAGTGTATACTAGTAGACACACATACACACACAAAACACACACACGACCTTTCTTACAGACAACTTCATACACATGAACGTAAAATCCCTGTATAATAATTATATAGTTCCATTCACGTAGAGGACCCCTCTCGGCACTACTACAACAATTAATTGATTTCCTTCGCAACTGTGTGAGGAGCTAGCCGATACAACAGCGATAATTACACTTAACCGGACCGCTACCTACTGTGCTATATTTGAGTAGTTTTGAACCTAGTTACTTGGACTCGGTCGGGCGCAACTGGCTGGTCTGCGTCTACGTATACAACAGCGCTGCGTAACTACCTCGCCAATCGACATTACCCACAATGCCAGAAACTCCAATTGCTTCCATTGTGTGCATCTGAATGAGTTACCATTGAAGTATGCGTGTAGCTGTAGTGTAGTACAACGCATGAAGGTACATTACGCGTAGTGTCGTTAGAGAAGCAGATTTCAGTGAGAAAGCGTATTGCAGGGAATAATGCGTTGACTATATTACCAAAAGGTCACCACGAGCCACTTAGGAAACCTAGTTTATGGCTTCTAAACACTAATTAAGGTGGAATTGTTTCCCGTTTAGATTACCAACCCTTACTCCGATACGTTGGATTGGCGAAGGGAAACACTTCGAATCCGTTACTGAACTGCGAATTCAGACAATGACATGCAGTTTTTACACATTAGGAACAGTTCACACTCGACAAACACCAATTTAGGATATAGTTTACGTATGCAAGTCCCACCGCTTTTGTTTAATTATCCTTTTCCATCAAATTATTTCTATACTCTTATCTTTTCTTTTCTTCCCCTCCCTATCCCTTTCTATGAGTCTATCTCTCTCTCTCTCTCTCTCTCTCTCTCTCTCTCTCTCTCTCTCTCTCTCCTCTCCTTCTCTCCTTCTCCCTCTTCTGCTCAAAGTATTTAACCTACAATTAATTAAAGTTATCCATTCACACTGTTCCTCTTCAAAATATATCTTGAGAAGAGCAATGCATTGCATTATCTAATAGCCACATTATCTGTCAAATATGTTACATTAAGCCATTTAATGCCCATAACCGGTAAATACTGTTTCTTAAATTAGCCCCATTGTTTAAGTATACGAACAAACCGCCACTTACATACAAACTATACTAGTATACACCCTATTGTATTTCACGTGAATGGATAAACAATAATCAATAATCAGCCGTCAGAAAACAGTTATATAAGTATAATTTAGATAATTCCCAGAATACATTTCACTTCCGGTATTTAAATCATTCCCGATTGAAGGGCATCTTTAAATCTGATGTGAGATCATCAGGATGGCATCGTCTGAGAACACTAACGCGAACAATCGATCGCCATTGCATTACGCTAGAGGGCCGGGAATGTATATCGACAGATTCCCATTGAATATACGATGGGAAATAGGCTGAAGGTTATCAACACGATTATATTATTATATGATTGTGCTTAATAGTTGTATGTCTCTAAAAATAGCATAGACTATATTATACATGACTCGGCGCAGGGTACAAATACACATAGGTATGATGCTGCAGTGATATTTGCCCGAGTTAAAAATGCATGCTGTAGTTGCATGCAGTGCGCCGAGTTATAGACATGGATCGATACGTTCACTGTATACATAATGGTCGCTCTCTGGTACCATTCTGCTCGGCCGTTAGTCGCAGGAGGCAGATGGAGGAAGCTTCCTAGTCCGGTTCACATGCAGCCTATGTACAGTCATGTACGACCATATTATTTAATTGAACACGTGTTGGGCCTGTATGTGTATGGGTGACCCTATGATTTAACATGCTTCTGTGACCTCTATGAGTATAGCAATGGTTATACAAAATGTACAAATATGAATACCTACATATGTAAATATATATGTATATATATATATATATATATATATATTATAGTGTTTGTGTGAGTGTCTCTGTGTGTCTGTGTGCGTGCGCACACACCATGCGGTCAATTGTCCGTGATGTACGATATGTCCGGTATATATCGATTGCGCAACAAGTACTAGTACGTTGCTGCTGATGTTCGTGGAGCTGGAATGTTGGCATGCCTCGAAAGTATGTGCTTGGGAACCGTCCTGACCGATAAATTCCGTTCCGACGCGCTTGATCAGTTTGGACGTGGCCAAGGGCATACATTATGAAACGCAAACTCGTTTATTATGCTAGAGATACATTGCTAACCTCAACGGGTTGCTTGGTCACGTGAGCTTGTACAATGCTACTGTAATGATATCCTAGAGAATGCTGAATGATATCACATCGATATTAGCGATGTGATGGAATTCAAAACGTGTCATGAAAATAAAATATGTTCACTTACCGGAAGTCGGAACATTCTAGTACCTTATAAAGTTATACGATACTTCCTACGTGTGAACTAATTAGTTTGGGCATGATTTATGCTGGCATTGGTCACACTAATTGAGAACATTCATCAGATATGTATGCAGTGAAGTGAATATACCACTTCCTGATGTCACAGTGCGAAATCCTAATGGGGACCTGTTGTTATACACCTTTTCGTGATTTACGTCATAGGTTATCGGCACTATATTCTGGACAAACCCTGCACCTGCCGGGGGACGAACACATGTAAACTCACCTGTTGGCAGAGAGTCAGTAGAGTCACCACGGTATACACAACAAACGGTCGAAAGCCATATATCTGCACAAACACAGTCAGAAGCAAGAGGCCGCCATCTTGATCACGCCTCTGCCATTTTGGTTGGTGGTTCACTGGAAGGAATCCGGTTAGCCCTGCCCCATATATCTGAGCCTTGCGGCGCAGGAGGGGATGTCAATAAGGGTGGATCACACCTCTAGAAAGTTCCAAGGAATCGACAACACGCTCAACACGGACACCGGAATAGGAAGAGACCCGATGCCATACACACAGCGACAGGCTCGCAGAATCGGAATTCTGGGTCCCTCTGATGAACCAGCATACAAAATGAGAAAATTATTGATTTCTCCTCGCTTCGCCTCTCTCAGGATAGAACAAGTGGTACAGATTATTTAGAAAAATACGCGGATATGCGGGAAACATCAGATATTTGGACTGGTTGCTTGGTGTCCCGTCGACTCCCCGAGCTGTCGTTGAAGAGGGCCCCAGAAGGGGTGGATGACGGGGGTCGGGGAAGACGAACTTGAAAGGCGGGAAACTCCTCTGTGGCTGGCTCGTGAGGCATGAACGCTAGCTAACTAAGAGGAACGCCGACAAGGCGTCATACAGTGTACACAGGGTGGGCTTCGAGCCCAGACGAGGTTCAGTTCCCAGGGTGCGCTCCTTGTACTTGTGTTGTGTCACCTCCCTCGTTGTTGAATGCAGAACAGGCACAATACGTGAAGTCTCTGTAACTCGTCGGGAAAGTTCTCGACGACCCGGATGTTCGGTGAGAAAGAGGCGAAACAATATTATGCATACCGGCGAGTGACAACGGGAGGCATCGTAATGCTATAGACGTTCCTTCACGGCCGAACTTGAATGGACAATTAACCTAGCGGAATACTAATACTAGATGCTATATAGATTTCCGGCCTTCCCTCCGCGTCAAATGATCTCGCTAACAGATTGTTCCATTAGGCCACGCAATTATATGGCTTGCAATTCATACGTCAAAGAGGACTGTGTTGCCGGAGTGTCCCGTTGAGTACCAATGTGGAGTGATGCAACTCTGGAAACAGCGCCATTACATGAACGGGTGTAGTATTTGTATTGGGGGACCAGCACCTACATATATATGCAGAAACCAAAGCAACGGCGCCGATATTCAGCAATCGCGTTCGTCATGGAACAGTCACGACAAAACAATAATATATATATGCGGACATAATATTTATCGGGATGGGAAGTGGGTGGGAAGGTTTCTTTGGCGGGGTGGGACTCCCAATAATTGTATCGGTATATACCATTACATTCTGTCAGAGTAATGCCGAATACTAGTATTCCAACGCAGAATCATAATAATAAATTGACAGCAGCTGTTGAATTTGTAATGACTATATTATTTTTAAAAATATTTTTAATGACGGTGTTTTTTTTAGTCGCCGTAATATCACGGCTGCTCAATTTAGAAAAGGAGAAAACCTGCAACAATCGAAGCGCAGAATGTTGCAGTAGATCTGCGAGCCCTGACTGGAGATAAGGGTGCAAGCGGTCTGAATGCCGCACGCCCTCCCCGAATCCGTGCACGATGGATTCATGCTTTATTTAATTGCAGTCATTACAAGCCGTTTACATAATTACTATATAGTGAACACTACGTATAGTTTAATCCATCTCCCCGAGGGAACGGTATGCTCGTGTACTCCGTGCTACGCTGTTACTCCAATACTACCCTTCCCGCCATACGCATGCAAAACCTGGCAGGCATATGTGCACCCTGTCGACAGAGTTAGTAACTGTTGTCTCCCCTTGTTTCTAATTTGAAATCAACCAATCAAAACATGTGTTACCAACGCTTCCCGCTTGTGTTCGAAGATGCTTGTGTAGTGTGGCCTTATAAGGCAACACCGCATAGGTGCTTGTGTGGTTGTTGTGGCTGACAAATTAGGTGGAGCTTCCAGTGTTAGGGCGAATCTGGCTCCTATTTCTCCAAACAAACTTGAGTTTAAGATGTTATTCAGCTGAGAGTTCTCCCATTGACACAGTAATATAACTTGAGGAACATTTCAGCTGGGTTTGTTTGGTGTAATCGGGGCCCGACTGAACAATCAGCACCGACACAAAGGCTGTGACTTAAACTGTGCCAGAAATACTAGGGACTCTAGTTTGTCCAGTTAGGTCACGTGGCCTAGGCAAGTTGAGTTTAATCGAAAAGCTAAGGACATTGACCATCCTGCATAGACTTATCTATTATTATGACGTCCATGCAAATCCAACTGTTTATATTGATAAAATTCATTATTACGAATAATATGAGGAAACTATACTTGCAACCTTATTCCATAATAGTCTTGTGGTTAAATAATGCGAATGCTTGTTTTACCTTTACATGTATATGTTTTTAAGTTAAAAGTAAAATTATATTAAAAAAAACGAGTATTTGTTCATTCAATATATTCGAAACGTATATATTCCTTTCTTTACATACACTATTTAATTCTATGTTGTACTGCGACATGTACATGTAGTACTGTACATATAATATGTTGTCCTTTCTCTCAGGAAAGTTAATAATAGCTATGCACATAAACGGACTTCTCTGATAAAACAAAGTAATACTAATAAATATATAATAATAGGCAAGTATAACCACGTAACTTGGTAAACGCATGACATCTTAATTACCCAATATATTTATATAAGTAGTTAATTGGAATAACCTAGTTAGTAATTCCTTCTGGTTTAGTGCGCCGTTAATTATTTATACATTTTAGTCTTTATTGGATTGAATCCAGTTGCATTGCTGCTTTCGATGAATGGCATACACAAGTATACATAAACGTCGAACGTACATACAATTATACATAATGAAAGTGAGTTGAGCGATACCAAAGTATATATTTTAAGTTGCTGTTCAACCAATGAATACCCAACAAGAACGTTTAACGCAGACTGTAAATCATGATATTACTGCGACTAGGATTTAATGAGACACCTAGATTTCAAACAGAAACGCGACATAAATTAAATGCGACCGATCATGCCTCCATTCATGTTGGTTCAGCATCCATTCAGTAAATGTGCATGAAATAAATGCGATTGTATGTACATAAAATTTTTCGCATTAATATTATGCTCGCATTAATTTCATGATTTTCAAATAATTACGATGTGCTCACATAAACAAATAAATAAAATACTTTCAATGGACGGCATGGAAAGTTTGACTGAAATCATTGACGCGTCGTTTTACAAAGAAATGCCAAGTATTAAATAATACTATTATGTTGACAGTATTCCTTACAATCCAGAGACGCTTCTACATTACGTGTCATTAACAATTGGCCCCCAATCGTATCACACACAGTCCGATATTCATTGGATTGACATTCCGCTCTTCTTTGTACAATGGTCTGTATCTAGATATGCTTCTAATTCATACATAGATTTATTCAGTTGGTCCGTTATCGCAACAACGCCACGTTGCTGATCGATGTAGGACATCGGCGTTAAATCTAGCACGATGTGTTTACGGCACGTTGTCTCGGATTATGGACCAATCAATATACACCCTTTTTTTTGTATTCCATAGTTTTAGTGAATGTATTACCCGTACACCCACACCAAGACTCACATCTACACCCACACCTACATGTGCATCCACACCTACACCCACACCTACACCCAAACACACACCTTCACCCAGAATGAAATTAAGATATCTATAACATGACATAGATATCAAGTAAATGCATGTACACATGTTTAAACGTAAGGAAGTGAGCGATTATTAGATCAAAAGATCAAATTAACAAAATAAAACATAATTAAATAGTTAGATAAACAACACAGCAAACATTCAGATGACTGTATGAACAAATACATAAAATAATTAACATCACCACATTGACCACAATTAAAAATATGAAAACATGCAGAACGCGTGTATGAATAGCTTCCCCGAGACAATAGTATGTCGCCATTGCTGTCAATATAGACAATAGTATGTCGGCATTGCTATCAATATAGACAATAGTATGTCGCCATTGCTATCAATATAGACAATAGTACATGTATGTCGCCATTGCTGTCAAAATACACAATATAGTATGCCGCCATTGCTGTCAATATAGACAATAGTATGTCGCCATTGTTGTCAATATACAATAGTAGGTCGTCATTGCTGTCAATATAGACAATAGTATGTCGCCATTGCTGTCAATATAGACAATAGTATGTCGCCATTGCTGTCAATATAGACAATAGTATGTCGCCATTGCTGTCAATATAGACAATTATAGTATGTCGCATGTTAATACTAACAAAGACATAATTTTAAAAAAATGAAGACCAACGGAAGACAAAACATTAGAATTAAGAGATAATTTATCCATATGTAATCAACTTTCCAGATCGAAGTTTAAAAAATATAAAGAGTAAAATATGGAAACTACTATACATGTAGTATAGTACCGTATGCATACAGACGGCAACACCTGCAGTACATGAACATGTAAACGGTGTTAAAGGCACGGCCTTTGATTTCTGTCGACTAAGCATTGCACAGCTTGATAATGGTATATACATATAACTTCCGTTTGAATTATTTTAATATAGTTATAATTATTTTCAGTTCATATTTAATTAGGGCAATGCCCGGAATTAATGAGTACGAAAGTAAATGTGTGATTCACAGCTGTTACATATCTCTCTATATACATATGTATGTTATATATATACATGTATATGTGTGTGTGTGTGTGTGTGTGTGTGTGTGTGTGTGTGTGTGTGTGTGTGTGTGTGTGTGTGTGTATATATGTTACAGGTAATCTGTATTTTGTCATTGAATTTCAGTTCACTAAGTCAATTTTTTTGTAAAAGCCTGAGATGACAACATGATTCCCTTTTATTGCCAGATAGAATGGCATGAGCTTGATGAAAGAAAATTAAGATTGTGTATGTATGCACACAAAGTTGCATGCATTTCTATTATCATTAGTATTCACACACAAGTGTATGAATGCCTATAGACTGGAGGTTATCAAACCTTTCAGAACCTTTTCTCGAACAAAAACAATTCGGAGGCGAGTGTTTGATGCCATTTTTATGAAACGAGTGAAATGTTTTTTGGAGTCACAGAACAGAACAGAACTTTATTCTCATAGATCATGTAACATATGATACAGAGAAATATATACATGATAGATTGAACATACAGTGTACATATATACACATGATTGTACAATTAAAAAGTTAAAGAATCGAAACCACAGGCCTGCTTTAATATATTTATATAATTTAAATAGTAATGGGGAATAGTTATATCATAGATCATGTAACATGATACAGATAAATATATACATGATAGATAGAACATACAGTATACATATATACGCATGATTGTACAATTAAAATGTTAAAGAAGCGACAGGCCTTCTTTAATATATTTATATAATTTAAATAGTAATGGGGAATAGATCACCAGCTTGCTTATGTTATATTTGTTTGTGATTGGTCGCTTAGAGGGTTCTATCTTTAGCTGTTCGCGCGAGTTTTACCCCATAAGTGTGCCAGGGGTTACACAATGTAGTGCATACGGAATAAAGTACCCCATGGGGTGCGAGGATGTAGTATACTATAACACATGCATACAATACTGTACATCGTGTAAGCAAACATAATGCATCCAGCATATGAATTTGAGATATTTTTAATTTATCACCTGTAGATATCGCTTGACCCAATTAGTGGTTTATTTGATTGTAATATCAGACTGTTGATATCGCTTGACCTAATTACTAACTGTTAATTGTTCTACCATTGTCATGTCAGTACTGTAGTTGTTGCTTGACTCAACAGCATTTGTGATGCCATCTCTATGTACAATCTTGTAGATGAGGTGCAATTTTTCTTCTGGGTGAAGAATATAATCTCACCCTCGTGTTTTGGATATATCAAATATATCAACACTCGTCGATGAATGTTAATAAATACTCGGATTTGATCACTTTCACGTCTCGTGTTGATATGTTTGATAATCCAAGACACGAGGGTGAGATTCTCTATGTGCATTCCATATGAAATATGTTCACACTATAACACTACCACTACAAGTGCTTTGACAACAACCGAGGTGCATCTATCAATTTTACAAAGCTGGTGTCTGATGTTTCATAGTATCCCCGTTCATCAAGCAGTAAGCCCACACAATCATCTAATGCCTTTCCCCAGGGTATATAATGTCCTTGTGCAAACAGGACAAGTAGGGTCTGCCCCTCGTATAGGAAGTGAAATTATTTGCTCTACTGTTTGCGCTGCCCTGTCCCGTAGAGAGATCACAGTTGTTGGATATAATCCGTCAATTAGCAAACAGCGGTAAACGAGATGATGGGATAATTATTCGGCATCAGATTGCACGTCTCTCCCTATGTATAGAAGGAACGCAAATTGGCGTACATGTAATTCATGGTGTGTGTGATGGAAGATCAGAAACGTACAAATCGTAGCGATGAACTCTCCACCGGCGAATACATATAAAGCAATCTACATGTATTTCCTATCCAAATACACCTACCCCCACAATAAGGTGACGTCACAGGTTTATGTGTAAATATGTCCCTCTCATAACCTTTTGCAAATACTTAAAACCCCAACAAACGGACGACTCTATAATCTAGTATAATATATATATATATTTATCTTACCTCACACAAGAATGTCGGATTTTGATTGGTTGAGGCGAGTGCAATTTTTTTCCATGTTCCCCGTGG
>JAULBO010005132.1:0-12584 GCA_032355325.1 Clypeosectus delectus | reverse complement strand
CTTTGCAGCAAAGGTTAACGGTTTGGATCCTAAGAAAGTGTTTATGAAGAAACATTTCCTGAAAGAAGAGTTCGTGGGAAAGGACGACGATGCATCAAAATCATCCTCACCTGGAGACGAAAAATCAGTAGCAACCCCGGCAGCGTCGACTACAGAGGTGCATCTAGCATCGGTGTCCAACGAAGCCACAGCATCAACCTCGATAATGATAGTAGATGGATCTTCAAAGAAGGAATCTAGCATAGACTCTGGCGGGTCAACAGAGACACCACGACCAGCTGAATTTGAAGTCTCAGGAAAAACAGCTGGGGAATTGGAAATAACGTCATGCGAGACAAATGCAGCTGTGCCAGTAACATCAGCTGGATCTGTACTGACATCTGAATCAGATGACGAAAAGAGCTCCGCTTGTTGGAAGTTTGTCAAGAACAAGCACTTACTTTCACAAATATTCATTTTTATGTACCTATGGTGAGTCATGGTAGGAGACAAATTTAACTTTCTGTCAGTCCTTACTCTCGGCAAATCAATCTCTGTACAATGGCATGTATGCACATGTACTGTCTGCCGGCCAATCACTATCTGTTGGCCAATCTATACATGTCTGTCATACATGTATATGTCGGACAATCACTGCCTGTCTTGTCGACCGGCCTGTCTCAATATATCCCCCCCTCGCCCCCCCCCCCTCAACCTCAGTTTGCATGTCTACCTATCTCTGTGTTCTCTTCGTGTTTCCGAAACTTTTTGTAATGCTCATTGTATTATATATATGAGTATATATTATATTTGATATATATGTTGACGTGGTTTTCTTTCTCGCTAGGTATGTGACCGCATTTTCGTACTATGGACTATATTTGTCTGAAAAAGCCTTAACGGAGGGTATATTCCTAAACTTCACCGTGAACGCTGTACCGGAATTCTTAGTCGCAATAATCTTCATCGTGTGCATCGACAGGCAAGGATCTATACGTTCTGTCTATTAATTACTATTATATATTAATAATTAAAAAATAAAAATTCTTCTAATTTTCTCAAGCAAATTCTAAATCATGTGTGTGCACGAAAGCTCTGCTCTTGACGCGTGCAGTAAATGGTTGTGTTTATTTGCAGGTATGGCAGAAAGAAGACCTTGCATGTGTTTCTCATTATGGCAGTCACTTTCCTCCTATTGTCAACGTTGTCCAGGATACTTGCTGGTGACTCATCTCCCTAGGGTAGTGTCACCCCGACTATCAGCAATTATGTCTATTCATGTGTGAATATTAAAGGCATACTATCACAGATTTAGTTGTCGTTTTGGAGGGAATTGCAGTTTAAAATGCAAAGTACATGAACATATACTGTAGCATATATAGGTAAGATTCCATTGCAGTTAAATTCCGATATAAAAGTCGTTTTAATTACGTATAACATCAATTTTCTATCGTCTTGTGTTCTAAGGGGCATACCTCTAATCATTGAAACCCGTCAGTATACCGATTCAGGATGTTCCAAATACAAGATAAGTATAGCTACATGTACGTAGCTATAAATGTACTCATTTAAAATATGAAAATATTAAAAACCAGTGGGATATGTGGAAAATATTATTTGTGTAGACATATCAAATATACATATGTTCAGTTAAAAATACGCTAGACCATGAACTATACAAACAAAGCCGTGATAGTATGCCTTTCATTACCACTAGAAATATCCTGAGTACGTACAGTTCTACTGTGTTGCTCCACGTATGTTTTATGATCACGGTGTTCGTAGAAATATGTAATCAGCATTAAATGAAAGCTCTGTTATTGGCGTTCATAAATAATATTAAATTGTATACATGTCTGCAATGTATCTCCAGAACCACCTGTCCAGCAAGTGCTTCTTCCTATATTCGGAATCCTCGGTAAATTGGGCGTGTCTGGACAATATTTTACACTACTTTTCTACACCGGAGAAACCTACCCCACACCATTTAGGTAACTGCAACACTGTATACAGAATTAAATGTACCGATTTATTAGCATAAATTATTTTAGTCCAGATTAATGACAGTTTGAAACAGTGCGTATTTTGATGTAGATACGGTACCCCGTTGCCTTTCCAGACACTTGACTTCATATAGAATCTACATTACTTTATGTCATGGTCTAAAGTAGTTGTATGGGTAATTAACCAGCTACATTTACCACATACCGGTATCCCACTGATATTTTTATATTTTCATATTTAAAATTATTATTGTTACTAAGCAATAATGATCTTGTCTTTGGAACATCCTGAAACGTTATTCTGACCAGGTTCAATTATAACATCATACTATAGAAAATTGATATGTTACACGTAATTACAACGATTATTACCTATGTACACTGGAAGTGTACCTGTTCTACAGCCGTGAAAATATATTTGGAGGTACAAAATTGATTATCATAAGTATGCTATGTTCATATACATGGCATTTTAAACTCTAATTCGCTCTAAAACGGCAACTTAATATGTGATAGTATGTCTTTAATGTATGTTCTAGATTAATTGGTCTTGGATCAGCTGGTCTCTTTGGTAGTTTTGGACAACTGAGCGCCCCATTCCTGTCTCTCATTGTGAGTAATTCACTTGGCGACCTCTCGACAATCAATGCGACTCAATGCCATCGAATCCAGTGTTGATAAATACGTCATTTGCTAACCTCGACTACAGTAGTACAGTAGTACAGTAGTTTGGCTGGGAACATCTCCCGACCCAATCATACCTGTATAGGGAGTGTAAGCCTCGTCTAGACTCATTTCCTGTTAATAGGCTTCCGGTGACACCTAACCAGAGCTACAGCATTAGATCATTATTTATCAAAGTTAGCGGTATGATTAATGAGCATCAATATGGCATGGTTTGAAAATGGAACCGTAGCCTTGAATTGTTTCCCATGAACCACGAAGATATCTGTATAACATATACCGTGAACAGTAAAGCGTGGTTGATAATGATGCTTGCGGGTCTGACTTTAGCCAGTCGCTGGCCACAAAGTCTGGTGTAGCACCCGATATAATATTTAAAGATATCTATAAATGACCAAATTTGGATTGATGTATTAGATGTCTGCAAATGCATTAAATATATCTTCAAAATTATTATTTTCTTGCAAGGAATTAAATATACAATTTTAAGATATCTCTAATGCATATGCAGATATATCTAAATATGTGCAGATATTGTTTAATATTTGTAGATATCTGTAATTATTTAGATATATCTGCAAATAATTGAAGATATATATAAATGAATTAAATGTATCTTTATAAATATGGATGAAATATCAAGTAACAAGTTGACGCCCCATAATATCGTGCCTACATACACTCCTTATTGGAGTTGTTTATACGTCACTCACTATAACCTCCTTGTTTCCTTCCCACGCAGCCTCACTCTCTTCCTTGGCTTTCGACGGCTGTCATTTCCGGTCTACTCTTCGTCGCCATATTTGTGGTGTCTCCGTTGCCGGAAACCAAAGGCAAACCGCTTCCTAGATGTGTTAAAGATGTGGATGCACTATATTCGTAAAACCACGAGCGGAGGCTGTGTTTGTGTTAAGACTAATGTTAAGACAGCGATTATTAAGATGTCTAAGGAAGATGGTATTTCCAGAAAATAAATCGTATTATATAATACAAGTAGTAATGAACATGTTAATACGGTTTGTGTGTAATGTGAATTCACTAATTTGGGGGTGGGGTTGTGGTGGAGGGAATTTGGGGGTTGCTTGGGTTGGGAAAATAATAACGGCCTCTGTGTTACTCATATATTATTGTAACAGCAGGCGTTGAAGTATTTTGACTTGGGTTTGCCGTGCTGATATTTGTATCATTTATTGTTATCACTTTTACTTTGTCTCTAATTATAATAGTCTATACACAATGCTGGAATCATTGAGTAAGATGTTGACATGTTGTTTTACCACGTTCAGAACCCTATATATGTATATATACTATAGTACGTTCACGTATTTTATACTTTATATAACAAATACACTTTCTGTACGAAGGCACCGAACTAACAAAACATATGTTCATGTGAAAGTAACACAGTGCATGATAAAGTAGATATGTTCTACAACCAACCGTGTTGACGTCCCAAGGTTCAGCAGAACACTATAATAGTGTGCATGTGTGTGTGTGTGTGTGTGTGCGTGTGTGTGTGTTTATATATGACTCTGTGTATTGCGCGGAGAATGCTTGGGTTGAAAGCTAGGTAAACATAATTATGATAACAACTAGCTAATAACAACCCTTCCACGATGGCCATACAAGGGAGAACACTCGTATTGTCTTGCTGGTGTCCTAATCTTCTGCAGCAACTTCTTAGCCGTCTGCAAGTACATGTACATGTACATCGACACCTATTGACAGTAAATAAACAAACAGGTGTCTTTGGTTTCAAATCAAACATTATTTGGCTAATTGAGTAGTGTCATACATGTACTTCAACCAAAATGTCATAATATATCGATCGTGCAACATAAAATTATTGGAATGATTTATCCAATTGACAGGTAGAGATCTAAGGGGAAATATTTGGTTTCAATCACATATAATGAAGGTCCACTCACACGGGTCGATCGGTCGCATAGATTCGTCGATTCAAACCAGATCGCACCGTGTGAGCGTACATGCGATGCGATTCATAATTCGAATCGACGCATCGGAAGGCTTTCTGACATCGGATGACCATGGTCGCATGACTAGAAGCTCTACTCTTCAGACGGATTACTTGCGATCGTCGTCGACCCGTGTGCACGTTCGATCTTACTTACGACTTAGTATACAACCGATCGATAGAAGCTCGTCGTGCGACCGATCGACCCGTGTGAGTCCACCTTGAGAGTACCATTGTCTTGTCTCCTACGATGAACATCATAGAAGCCTCTAATATTCATAGCATCATGAATGTCACTTCTGTCGTCATATTAGTACAATCATTGATTGAGAGAGAGAGAGAGGGAGGTGTGTTTATGTGGGGGGCTGGGGGGGGGGGGATTCATCAGAAACGTTTTCAATGGGAATTATCCCCCTGTTTTCCGCATTGTCTCGCCGACAGAAGATCTGCAGTGGCAGCCGTGGCGGTGTTGTCCAACACATAACCTCTGTGCACACCAGCCTGTTGATATAAACCAGCGGGCAGCTGCACAGAGGTTCCAGTGAGCAGACAGAACATCTAACAGCTTGGTGCTGCCCGCTCCGGCTCGCTATGGTCCACTCGTGGTGGAACACCGAGTGCAGTAACCCCGTTAGGCTTTTTTGAATGGAGCAACGCAAATTGTGTTTTCTCTTTACACCAGTCATGTATACAGTTTTGTGTTCTTTCTTACCATACTAGCGCATTGATATAAAGTACATGCAAGTATATGGCTATATGCATGTATATAACCGTAGGATTGTACCGTAATAATGGGAACCGCTACCGCAGGATTCGACATTTTCTTCACGTTTACCAATGGCAGCCAGCGTATGGAATGTCACAGGGGCCAACTGCCGTGCCTACCTTTCAGTGACTTCCTTAATTGTTGTATTTCTGTCTTCATCTCCGCATCGGACGTTGTTTCACAGGCGACGCGAATGCGAGGGCAGTCCATTAATGGTCGTGGTCGAAGATGTACATGCATTTCTTCTCAGTAGCATAATGAACAATAGTACGATATTTACAATGACATCCTCGGATGAAAAAAATGTTAAGTAAGCATATAAACTGTATACAGTTTATTCAAATAATTATAATAAATATATTTTTGTGACTTCCTTCCTGCAGAAACTGTAAGGTCATATACGTACATGTATAGAGTAGGCTGAATTATATGATCTGTTCAATTAATAGTAATGATATGAATATTAGTGATCATCCCACTATCCCTGATTCACTAGCCCTGGTACCACTAGCCCTGAAAATGACCAATTAATGGCTGCCATGGTTGTTCCATTTATTTAGACTACTCCCCTGTGCATATAAACTATTAATAAATAAACATGTCTTGTGTTACTGATTAGGTAGACACAATAGATGAGATACCATTCTCAGACAGATTAGAAACCATTCTCAGATGATCTAATTACTCTTTTAATGCCTCAATTGAAAATGTGGAGTACTTACTTAATCATCTTCGTACAATTCCTTTATCTATAAACATTGTGTTGTTTTAATATAATATGCCCGCTGTGCGTTAATATTAACGATGCATGTTTGCGGACTCTACATGCACTTGAGCGTCGCAGCTGTTCATGACAAAACACGAAAGTTAACCATCACTATATCGGATAGTGTCGAGCGCACAGTGCGTATCGTACCCTACACTTACCCATGGTTCAAGAAACAACATACCATTACGTACATTACTAATGTTGTATTTAAAGTTAAAGATGAACAGGTTTTATTTACAACCGGTGCAAAATAGACGAGTTCACTAGTAACATAAAGTTATACCAATAAACACCGTCACCGCATTATCATACACCGGTAGGTAGATCTACGTTAGAGCGTTCTGCTTGATGGTGCAATATATCCAGTAGTGTTATACAATATAAATACTAGTTTCAAATACTAAATGTTAGTACTTTCAAAACTGCCGAACACAAAGCCACCCATGAGCTTGGGTTGCACTCATATACCAATTTACATATTCTCGAAACTTCTTAACTTAAGAATTTCTTAGTCAGAAAAGGTTTCTATACAATTGTCATAAGCAGAAAACCAGGTAGGCAACATCTTAGTACTTACGAACTTCTTAGGGCTTCAGAAGTTTCGAGAATACGGCCCCTGGATATGTGCTTGAAGCATATAAGAGGAACATCGTCAAAGAGCTAGGTTACAGTGTGAATCTCGTGAACGTGGTCAGCTTCCACAGGACATCCTCAAGACATATTTGCGCTGCTAAGAGGAACTCGCGAGAACGACGAGCACTGTTACTGTTATTGCGACCATTTGGGAAGCAGTGCACATATACACCATTCTTTACCTACATTGCATGCTTTACGTACGGGACACACGCATGTATATTTCCGAATAACTACATGACGATCCCTGGCTTCCTTTGCGGTCAACGACCTGCGCATTTAAATGTGGTATACTAGTTACATGTATGACATTTGACCCGCACCATCTCGGTTCATAACATTATGCTCTACAGTTTTTATCGAAAGCTCGATGTCTCTAAATCCATTGTTTTAGCGGATGCTTATCGGCTAACGGTATGTACAGCCGTCATATTCACGATGCAGTAAAGATTGGGATTATATGTATCACCCAGTATAATTCTTAGTCAGATTAGAAGAACAAAACTCATAAATATTTTACTGCAAAGTCAAAGAAGAAGCTATTGTGCATTTGCACTGTGACATCTATGATATCACGATGGGAAAATTATGACATCACAATTATGTAACTCAAAGTAGAAAACTATATCTCCTAGTAGATATCGCTTGATCTTCTACAAGCGACATCGCCTGTGGAAGCCAATAGTGGGGGATAAATAGCATTGGCTTATTCATATTCTATAAACATCTGTCACCGTACAGTTATAGCCACACACTAGTATGTGCACGAACAGTTGAGCACTCCATGGCGTTAAACTAGTGTACCTGGAATTTCGAATATTTGTCTACATACATATATTTAAATTTTGATTTATTATTACGTTTCTTTATTAATAAATATAATCACTTCATCTATAGTTGATCAAGAACTACATGTATCCTTACTGTTCGCCATGGGAGATATTTAAAACAATACATTTAATTGATTTATCAATATCATAATTCTGTTAACGATTTACGACAGTGTGATCGGCGGCAAGAATCTATAATTGGATATACATCTAGATTCTGGGTTAATGAATTACTACATGTAGTACTAAATTAAGGCATACTGTGAATGCGTCAACACGCTTCTGTAAATCGCATTGTTTATTATAAAGGGGAAGACACATATGATAAATTATCATGTAATTTAAATAACAACTTTAGTATAATTCAATTAATGATAAATAACAAGTTGGGTTAGTATATTGAGTTAGTATACTTAATATTTATTGATTAAGTAATAGTTATACCACATACCACAAACAAGTGGTTACAAATAATCCAAGACCAAATGCATTTTAATCCTTTGTGCATACTAGTTTAATTTAAAACATATTAATATGAAAGTTTATTAACTTATGTATGTGAAAGAGAAATTGAATCATATTTCAAAATATTTCTCTAGCAAGTCATAAATCTAAATTGGATGGGGTTCGCATGGATTCCACATTATCGCGATCTCGCTGTTGACATTAAAACAATGAGAAACGTTAACTCCAACATGCGCACAGCCAACAGATAATGCCAAAGTATGTGAGGCTCAAGTGTTGTGTTTGCCACAAACCTGTCAACTTCATCTTCACAGACGAAAAATAAAGCATCATTTTTATTCTTATGCCACAAAATTGACAAACCTTTCTAGCCAAACATAAGATTGCTGAGAAAGGTTGTCATATGAATCGTGGTGATATTTGGTTTAGCATTCTTACCGCGGACCTTGACTGAAGAGCTGCTGAGATGGAGTCACGAGTATCATATCTAAAACATGCATAGAACATAGCATCCATATTTTCGCTCAGAAACAACACGTTGTTTAAACATTCATGATATTCTGGCATTAACCAAAAGGGGATATTATGGTGTAAGCTGTCATTCTATCTAGCAGGGTACGTGGCTTGCTATACAGACTGTACCTCTCTCATACTAGTATGCAAGGTATACGCATCATGTAGCCCTCTTCTCTTGTTGCCAAATACTGATTGGTTACCGATTCTGTCATAAACTGACAAGCCGTGATCTGAGTAAGACAATCTTGAAAGTGACGCTAACCACTAAAACAATGTACAGTACCGTCTGAGACCTGTTGAACAAACAATGTCATGTTTAGTTTTTACGTTGTTTGTATTATGTAAATCGGTGTCCTGTATGACTCAAATGACTGGGTGATGTTTGTATAATCTGTTTTATCATTGTATTGTAACACTCTGTAATTTTATATTCATCACATTAGACCTTTTATATACATTATTATCTCTCTCTCTCACTCTTTCTTTCTTTCTCTCTTTCTCTCTCTTTCTCTCTCTCTCTCACTCACTCTCTCACACACTCTCTTACTAACAAGCAACGTGAATAGTACAATTTGCCTTGATATTATCAGTTCACTTTATCATAAAATGAGAACATTCTCAATAACTCCGAAGCTCTGGGTCATACATGTACGCCCCGACATTACTATGTAAAAACGGATCATTGCTATATTATTGCCGTCATTTGATGGTCACGGTATATGAATTCAAAAGAACGTAAAATATGCATATGAATGTTGATTACAGTGTTCACAGCTGTGCATGTATCACAAGTTTAGTATGGGAATCCGTTTAAAAGATCATAGCCTTTGATTAATCTTAATTAAGCATACATCAAACTATGTATAGATTGCATGTTAAAGCCACCCTTATGACGAATATGAACAAGTATGGGCTTAACTACATTGCTGTATACGTGCCATGGTTCAGAAGAATGTGGAACACTACCGTTTACTCACGAACTCGTCCATACCACAAGCTCTTCAAATTCAAAACTAAACATCTGACTTGAATATGAATCACAGTAATACACGTTAGTGCACAGTATGTGAGATATTGTGCATTGTAATCAAATATACAGGGCACGGTCACACTTTTATGTCTCCGTAAAATGAATAAATTGAAGCGATGAAATCATTCACATTACATACGTGCAGCAGAGGTCATGGCTATAGCGTTATGTAATGTACACTCTAACATGCCCGATTAGACTTTACAGTATTTGATGGCATTTCAAAAATGTTTCAGCAATGAACCTTCAAGATACATGACGATACACATATTTCATTGATCGTTAATTGGGGTTTAAAGCCGCTTTCAAGAACGTGCTCATATCACGGCTTGAATGCAGTATATGCATGTGTGTATGTGTACATGACTGTGTGTGCGTGCCAGTCTGGGTATTTCACCACTGAGACTCTAGTTCACTGGAATATCATTCCGCAGTTAGATCATGGATATTCCACTCAGACAAAGTATACTGACTCCGAGCCGACCAGTCTTTGCTTTACCCCTTTAATGCTGAGCGCCGACCAGGGAAACAACAAGTACAGTATTTTAACGTATTTTGGTATGACGCGGCCACGACCCACGTGCTTCCGCTCCCCGGGCCGAAGCTCCAACTGCGCCACGGAAGCGGTCTATATCATTTACAATTCACATGTCTATATACTGGCATCAATTTTAAATAACACATTACTAGTATTATACTGATATATGCTGATATATACTATTATTATTATTATTATTATTATTACTAAACCGAAAAGGTGTGAATGATGATCGGGCTCTATTATATTATGATACACATTATTCGCATAACTTCTCATCAGTTTGACTGGAGAATATACAATATAGAAATATTACAATGAAATTATACTAGTATTTATTGTCAGAATAAGCAACTGACAGTAGTATCAACAGCAGATGAGTGTGACCGGTGAAGAGTATGAATATGACGATGGAGAATTGGAAGAGGAAGGACGGTCGCTGTTGCTCAGTCGGTGTAAATAATTATATTAACCCAGAACCCGGTAATTCTTGCAAATGAGACGCAAACACGGCTGAGACGCCATACGGGAAGCACAGAAAACTCGTGTTGACAATGAGTTGACCAACCCCTCCCCCCCCCTCCCCCCTTCCCCACTACCCCAACGGGTCATTGTGATCGAATCCTATAGTCACCGAGTCTCCGAATCACCGCCAGAGACATTGTCAACAAACAGCAAAAGAACGTGAATAGCTGCCATGTCAGCTTTACCGCCGAGTTCTTTTAACGTGTTTGCCATTACTAGTAATCGGTGAACTAGTTTTTTGTAACCATTGAAAAACCAGACAATTTGAAGCTAGTATATCAGAATGTGTGGAGTTATATACTTCAAAGTCAATGTAACGTTTACACTGCATCAAGTTTTAATTAAGACAGTACCATAAATGTTTGAGGATATACACTAACTGTATGCATCACGTATTAACTGCAATACATATTCTTAGTGAATTATTATTTATAAATCTTAGATAACGTTTGTTAGCATACATGATTTATCCGTACATATTGCATACCAAATTGTCTATTACTAGTATATTATATATGTATGACATTGTGTTAGTAAATACCTGCATTGTCATAGTTTCGCATAGAAGGAATAGTATGTATATCTACAGTGTGTGTGGTAATCCATGTGAAAATGCGTTCCTCTATTTACTTGAATGTAATAGGTATTACAAGTTTCGTAGAGACATGCAAATGAATATCCATTCAAATACTATGAGAACTATGATTTACAAAATAGACGTTATTTTGTTGTTAAGTGGTTCACCTGATTTAAGTGTACATGCCAATGAGAATACGATTAGGTTTGGTACAATTGTATATAAAACTAACAAAACGATTTGACTGACCTGCCGATGTAAATATGTACAGTACATCATGATTTCGTGTTTTATTTTCTCAATCTCTCTACTTCTCCCCCATTCCCTATCTGTTTCTTCCTCTTGGAGCGGTTTTAATATAAGTTGTTATAACCTATCCTTTTCCACTTGAATAGTATAAGTTTAAACTACATGTAAGGAACAGAGAACAATACTAGTATAGGAACAGATTACTGCCAGTGTTAAGATGTATACTAGTAATCATATACAGGCTGACCATACAGCTATTACTAAGGCACGATGACGCAGTTGGTAACTTGACAGTATTATCATAATAATAATAATAGTAAATGTATATATTGTAATAATTCCATGCATGAGGCAACCTAGAAGCGCGATTAGATCCGAATTTATTTCCTAAAACAAATTACATAGAACTGGTCTAAACATTCATTATAATCTAACATTGTCTATGATTGAAAACATATATAAATAGTATATACACGCTATACAACAACATACTGTTCACCTTTGGACATAGTATCACCTGTAAATGTATATGTTAATATTGATGAATATGGCGTGCCCTATTTTGTGAGGATCTTCCTATTTCGTTCCTGTTCTGGAGTTTCCAAGAATGGTACGCACTCTGGATTGCCAAGACGATTTCCCCTGAGAAGAAGAGAACAAACACATAATAAACATGCCACTACTTCTAGTTAAACATGCCTATACTTCTAGATAAACATGCCTATGCTTCTAGTTAAACAGGCAGTGAGCGAAAAGACAATCGGTGGCCTTCGCTTAATTGTGCCGCGCTACATGACTTCGAGCACAAGATTTACAATTCTAGAAATGTAGACACAAATCAAAATCGTTTTGTCTGGGTTTATTACTATTATTATTATTATTATTATTTGTACCTTGAACTTCACTCTATGCAATCTATTACACAGAAAATCACATACATATACATACATTACTGTAACTGACAACAGTATAGATATCTATATCCTGAATGAATTAATAATGTATATTGAATTAATAAGCATAATCAATAATATTAAAACATATA
>JAULBO010004688.1:0-12606 GCA_032355325.1 Clypeosectus delectus | reverse complement strand
CACACACACACACACACACACACACACACACACACACACACACACACACACACACACACACACACACACACACTACAATTATACAATAATAATAACGTACATTGAATACCTTTTACCTGGCATATTCCTTGTAATACTCTGACGACGACGACGTAATGAGTACCGAGTTTCAGTACGAGTGGGGTTCCGATTGTAATGATAGAAGACACAGCCATGCACGTGACGAGTACGCGCTTTCCTCCATGTTTCCATGCCAACCAACCAGCGGGAATTTGAGTGATGACGTCACCCCAATAAAGAGAACTTGAAGCCAGACCGCCGTTTTGATTTGATACCTTTTCCTTGAATTAAGAATATCTCGTTTCCTATACTATGTTATACTTTCGTTTAAAATTAAAGTATTTATTTATTTACTTAAATTACAGTTATAATCTTCGAGTTGAATGATTTTATACTACTGTTTATACTGTGATTATTATAAAATCGTGATGAAGAATAATGTTAGTTGTCGACCGGTCTCGATGGGAATATGGGTTGATGTACCGTCTACAGTATGTGGGTTTATAATATAATAATTATGTACCCCGAGCTGCTGAACGTATGCAATCAATCAAGGGACGGAACTCTTGACAAACTGAGTAAACCGGCCCTCTCTATAATCCGGCATATTTTCTCGGTCCCAACGTGTCCCGGTTTAGACAGAGTACACAGATGCCGATTCAGACAGAGTACACTGTACTATAGTAATCCTAAACTAGTTCAATTATTCATACCTCCAGTGAACACCATTCTGATTGGTTGTTTATCCAGTTCCCGACATGCGATTGGTTGAATGGCACGGCATTGAGCCTGATATCGCATAGTCTGTGGAGGCTGAGACAGTATCTCTGAGAGTACATGGAGAGGAAACCAAGACAACAGATCACCGACAACGAGAGCCGACTGGATCTGTACAGAGGAATTGGATCTGAAACATAGCACCTCATTAATATTGACATTGACATTGGGAGTTTAACTGATGCCTACTACATGTATATACCGGTATATAGACAATGAATTTGTCAAATGACAATTACTAGTATAATGGTAGTAGACTATAGTAGTAGAGGCAGTTGTAGTAGTTATAGTTGTCGTAGTGGTTGTAGTAGTATAAAATAATGAGTATCTGCGGTGGAAGCGATTGACTCTCAGCAGCAGCAGTAGTAACAGTAGCATAGCGTTCTACATAGTACTAGTACTAGTATAGTACTATAGTAGTATGCATAGTGTTGTTGTACTAGTACTAGTATAGTAGTATCAGTAGCATAATGTTGTAGTACTAGTACTAGAATAATAGTAGTAACAGTAGAATAATGTTGTTGTTGTTGTTGTTGTAGTACTAGTATGGTAGTAGTAACAGTAGCATAGTGTTGTAGCAGCACTAGCATAGTAGTATGTACAATAGCATAAGTGTTGTTGTTGTAGTACTATAGTATTAGTACTAGTATAGTAGTAGTAGTAGAAGTAGAAGTAACAGTAACATAGTGTTGTAATACTAGTACTAGAATAGTAGTATTAATTACAGTAGCATAGTGTTGTAGTAGTAGTACAGTATAGAGTATAGTAGTAGTAACAGTAGCATAACTGTTGTTGTAGTCCTATAGTACTAGTATAGTATTAGTAACAGTAGCATAAGTGTAGTACTATATCTAGTATAGTAGTAGTAACAGTAGCATAGTGTTGTAATACTAGTACTAGTAGAGTTTTGGAAGTATCAATTAACGGAAGTATGTACATGCATGTCCGCCAGAGGGAGCAGCGAGAATGTTGATACATATCGTACATTCTGAGACACGGGGTGGAAATAGAACACTGAGAAAACACATTTGTTTCACCACACTGGTGTTTACATGCAACAAAGAAAAGTACTAGTATACTAGTATGTACGCGTGTTGCAGGTCTTCTTTGCAATATCCTTGTTTATTTCTCATCTAAATGTATTTACACGCGTGTATTTTTGTACACATTATTTCCATAGACCTAGAACTGACCTGCGTTATATAGAGACAATAATAGACTACAATACTTATTGTGCATATTATTGTAAACAGCCTAACTCACTGCAATGCAATTTGCAACGATTATTGGCATATACATTTATGTCCACTGTTTCGTATTCCGGTGATGCCTCTATCTCATTGTACTGATATATAAAACCAAGTGGATACATAAACAAATATATGTCAAATTTCCATAGAAAATGCCTTTTGCCCGTTTATTGAGGCTACTTCAGTTCTAATGAATAATTATGAAATATAAAACCGACACCATACACTGTACATGTTACCTTTGTATAATACTGTACTATTATTTAATTATCATTAGTGTATACTAGTATATAGCACACACACGCGCGCGTCCGCTCACACGCGCACACACATATGCACATTCTCTACCAACCTGTCTGAATTATAACATGAATACTGTATAATTTTAGTCCATTATGTACATACAAACACGTACGCTCCTGCGCACACATACACACGCGAGCGCGTGAATAAACACACATACACACACAAACACACACAAACACACACACACACACACACACACACACATGCACACACACACACACACTCATTAGCGAGATAATATAGCGTACGTGTATTTATCTCACAATAAATTTAAACAACAAGTTTAAAGAAACATAAATACTAAGCCGAAAAACCCCCGATCTGCACATATAACACTCACGTAAAGCTAGTTGTTCCGAGTCCCTCCGCAAATCCATACTGCACATTTCTCAATGCTCCCCTTCTCGTATTAAAGCTCACTCTATGGACAGACGTATGGCAGTTACGAAAAAGCTGCGCCCACCTGCGTCTTCCAAATGCATGAAATGGAATGAACACGCTATATATAGCCGGCGATGAAGTGCAGCAAGACCCCCGCGGAAAGGACTTAGTGCCTTCAATGATGATTGACGTATCGTCTCACTGAAGGTTACAAGTAGGTTTCAATGAAACCACGTGAAACAAGAGGATGCTGTCGAATACCGTCCGTACAATTCTACGACATTGTCTGAGAAACGATATTGTTATCAAAATATTTGTACTTAGTTATGAAATATTATGATAACAGAGCGCAATGCACTCACAGTGAAATGTACTATAATACGACGTGAACGTATAAATCTGAACATTAATTTTGCGATGAAAGACAGGGAAGTTAAATACGGAAGACACTCTAATTAGTTGTGTTGCATTCCAAAATACAGTATCGTTGCAGATGGGAACCGCCAAGGTGATTCCCCAAACAGTAGAGACTAGAAACATATTATTATTTTTTAGATGCAAAAAAGGAAACACGTATATGCACGACGAATGTAATTGTTGTTTTTAGTCCAACGTTGTGATGCGCATGGAAAACACCCATTAATCAGCTACCAACCGCGTTTGAAATCTCATTAAACTCAGATGACAGATATGAAACTGCTAGAACATTTGGACAATCGATATATATATATATATATACATATACATATATATATATATATTTAGTTTGGTGTTCAAATATCGAGGAGCGTATAGACTGTATAATATATTTAAGCAGCTTCTTATCCGATTTTAACGAGACTGCTGCGATAGGGAGGGTATACGTCTCGTCTAGAAACAAGTTCCGTTGACAGGCTTCCGGTGACACCTAATCTGAGCTCTTGCCAGTCTCATTAAAATCAGATCCGAAACTAACGCTCAAACAGATATATATTTAGCACTCGCTGAGATATGATTTTAATGAGATTGAGCTATTGCATTAGATAATTGCTTATCAAAGTTACCGGTATGTCTAATGAACATCGATAAGGCATGGTTTGAAAATGGAACTGTAGCTTTGAAAGAGAAATTTCCAAAGAACAACGACAATATCAGTCTGTAGACCACATTTTGTAAACATTAAAGCATGGTTGCTACTGAAGCTTGCAATGTTTGCTATGAATGGTGTCTGTACCATGCGTGTTTATGTGAATGCGAAGCGCATATAAATCTTTGACCGGTTTATGTCACCGGATTTCGAATGAATCTCGGGCAGTCCCGTGTCTACTTACACTCCCTATATATGCATACAAATAAAGCCCGGCAGCGTCATACCAAAAAGACGTTAAAAGTGGGAACTTGTTGCTTCCCCTGCTTGGCGCTCATAATTGCCATTAAAGGGGTAATGCAAAGACTGGTCGGCTCGGAGTCAGCATAATGGGCCTGGGTGGATTATCCATGTTCAAACTGCGACATGATGCTTATTCCAGTGTACTAGCACTATAGAGACTGGTGACATACACACAACATGCATACTCGATCGGTAGTTGGCGGTAATTGGGTCGATGTACCGTCTATGCATGATTTAGCCCCCTTTCGAGATCGGTTGACAATTAACTTGCTAGTTTAAAGATTACTACTGTTACTGTAGTATTACCCGACTGTCATTAGATATCGTCAATATCCTGCATTTGGGATAAGCATTGTATTGTGCGAGCGAGCGAGCATAATACATAGTGCCTATCCAAAGGGTGTGCATGGTATACTTGAATACACTGCATACAAACCGTGATATGAGCACGTTCTTGAAAGCGGCTTATAACCCCAATTAACAACAACAACAACAACAACAACCAAGGATATGGATGATATCTAAAGACAGAAGGGTAATAATCTCTTTATCATGCAATGTCAATCTTAATCTACTATCATGAAATTAAGGTTTTTTGGATCAGTCTTTCAGCAGAATGAATTAAATTGAGCATAACTGCTATACTATATATAGTAGTCAAAATTAATGTGACGTCTCCACGGACGATGCGATTATAAACACGAGTTAGCCACGCCAAACATATATAAACTCTGACGGATATAGAAAATATATGTATGCCGAGATCTTGACTCATTGCATGATAAATACATGTACAAGTATATAGTATATAACAATTATAGTTGACAGCGCTACTTTCATTGATCGCTCGTGCACATGACTGTATACTGTTGATCGAATGATAAAAATAAAAAATAAAAAAAGACAGCGCATCTCAGTGTAAAGAGTGACTTTAATTGCAACATTACAAATGAAACAGTATCCTTGAACAGTGTATAAAATATATACAGCACATCCTTCCATATAAAGTAATAAAAATCAACAACCATTCCAATATGACTAGATCTCGATGCATCAAAACATGAACAACAATTATGCAAAAATGCAAAACGCATACACTTGTTGTTCTAATAATATAATTAGCAACGTTCATAAATGCACGTGGAAGACATAAATACAGATAAGACAATAACACCACTATACGCTATTTTGGTAAATAAAATAACAGTGGGTTCATGATGAGTAAGTAACGTACTAACAACATTGTTGACAACAATAACAATATGAAAATACACTGTACAATGGCCACATGAAGAATACTGATAAAACATTATGTAAAATACCACAACTGACAAATATATACCATCTGAAATTTAATTAAATATGAAATATGGTGATGTTAAAATAATGCCCATATCAACAGATCTACTAAACATGTATATAATATGCATTATGTTAAATGTATGCAATAAATATGAAATAAATAGAAAATACACATACATTGTGAAACATAAATTACTGATGACAACATGCATACATACTTCTGTCTCATTATTAATTAACATAGTTGTTCAGCATATAAATAGATGCTCAAGCTAGCGTTGGCCGTCGTATGACAATACTGTATTACAGTTATGGAAGACAACTCGTAAATAAATAGTTTTTTTTCCAATTTTAAAGATCTATAATACACATAAATATGATTTGCATATAGACAGTAAGTACTCGTAAGACTTAATTCATTAAAATAATCACACAGTCATTTTCGATTTCATTTTAATGATTCTTTCCTTGTTTGTTTTAAGCATTTCGGCAAGATCTCGAACGATTATGAAGTCTCGTTTTGCACGTTCGGAATTTGATTGGATATTGCGCATAGCTGTTGGCATAACATCAACTGTCACGTGGTTTATAAAGAGGTATTTCCTGCCGTCTCCAATGGTGTGCACGTGACATAATGTTCCAATAACCTTATCGAGCAATGTAGAAATTTCCTTTTTAAATTCGTTGTTCGATTTCTCCTCCTCATCCATTCTGATCTGCTCCAGAAACACGATAGCGGTTTTCAAATTGAGAGACGCTTCTTCGAGAAGATCTTCAAGCTGTTTGGCAAATTAGAGATGTTTAATTAAATACATTATGAAATTATTGTCAAAGCTAGACGAAATCAGTTATGAAATAGACATCTCAATTTGTCTGTGTGTGTGTGTGTTTGTGGTGTGTGCCTGTGTATTGTGCGTATTCGCTAATTGGAATAGCTATAATATAGTGTAGGCGCGCATAAAACTTGCAAAGATATTAATTTAATATTTATCAAATACTAGTATCTTACTTGATTAACATCAGGTGAAAGTTGGCTGGCGGTATATTCGGGGGTTGGAAATCCAGAAATATGTCGTCCAGTCAGTTCACGAATCAGTGTTTGTGACTGCAATCGTTTAGTCGTCTGAAAATTAAGCAATGACATAATATTTTTAGTACATCTTTACTGGATTACATAGAAACTGGATTACATCTACACTGGATTACATAGATACTGGATTACATCTACACTGGATTACATAGATACTGGATTACATCTATACTGGATTACATAGATACTGGATTACATCTATACTGGATTACATATATACTGGATTACATCTACACTGGATTACATCTATACTGGATTACATCTACACTGGATTACATATATACTGGATTACATCATACTGGATTACATCTATACTGGATTACATCTACACTGGATTACATCTATACTGGATTACATCATAATGGATTACATATATACTGGATTACATCATACTGGATTACATCTATACTGGATTACATCTATACTGGATTACATATATACTGGATTACATCATACTGGATTACATTATACTGGATTACATCTACACTGGATTACATCTATACTGGATTACATCATACTGGATTACATCATACTGGATTACATCTATACTGGATTACATCATAATGGATTACATCTATACTGGATTACATCTACACTGGATTACATCTATACTGGATTACATATATACTGGATTACATCTACACTGGATTACATCTATACTGGATTACATCTATACTGGATTACATCTACACTGGATTACATCTATACTGGATTACATCTATACTGGATTACATCTATACTGGATTACATCTACACTGGATTACATATATACTGGATTACATCTATAATGGATTACATCTATACTGGATTACATCTATACTGGATTACATCTACACTGGATTACATCTATACTGGATTACATCATAATGGATTACATCTATACTGGATTACATCTATACTGGATTACATCATACTGGATTACATATATACTGGATTACATCATACTGGATTACATCTATACTGGATTACATCTATACTGGATTACATCTATACTGGATTACATCATAATGGATTACATATATACTGGATTACATCATACTGGATTACATCTATACTGGATTACATCTATACTGACTCTGTGTTACATCTATAGATACTGTATTACATCTATACTGGATTACATGTATGAGTTCGAAAATATAATATACATTTAACTGTAACGTATAATTTATAAGCATTTACGTTATTACAATTATTGCATGATCGGTTCTGGAAGATTGGCGCCGTATTCTCGAAACGACTAAAAGGCATACTATCACAGACTAAGTTGTCGTTTTCGATCGAATTGGAGTTTAAAATGCAATATACTTGCACATAGCACTTTTGTACCTCCAAATATCGTTTCACGGATGTAGAATAGGTAAGATTCCATTGGAGTTAATTTCCGATAAAGCCCGAATAATCATTGTAATATTACGTGTAACTTATCAATGTGGTTCGCCGCGCAACATTCTCCACTAGATGGCGCCTGTGCACTAGGAGTGTAATCATGCGCAGCGGATATAGTCTATAGGCAGTTTCGCAATAATATTTTAATAAAACCTATTCATTGGTTTTCCAGGTCTATAGATATAGGAAAATGGGCCACCCTGTACCCAACGGATTTTTCCATTTCATTACTTTTTGCTTGCTGGCAATGGATCTTTAATTACTAGTAATACAAATTCTCAGTAGACTGTGATCCTGTCTAATGTGTGGGTGGCTCTGCGCGTCAACCTGGAACCAGTTAATACTAAGGGTAGCAACTCTTGCTATATAGCGACTGGGCACGGTCTAGAGACTATAGGTGGCAACGTGAATTTCCGCGAAAACTAGTTCGTCGATAGTACACATGCGCCATCCAGCGGATTTCTCAGCGGCGAACCCAATTAAGAAGTTCGTACGATAAGTACTGAGAATTTGCCTAACTGGGTTTCTACTTATACTAGTATGTCAATTATAAAGAGCGTTTTTCTGACTAAGACATTCTTATAAGTTACGAATAGGACTTTTGAAAAAATTCTTATTTTAAATGTTTTTATGAATAATAATTATCACGCAGTTGGCCTATACACTTATGTCGGCTCCCGGCTACCTGTATGTTCATAAGGTCGCTAGCTAACTGCTCTCCCTCCGAATATCTGATGACGAGTTCCGTTAGCTGGTCGCCCAGGGATACGGCCGGGATGTCGGCGAAGCCAGGAAAGTCTAGTTCGCTACCAGTCACAGGCTGGGGATTGCGGTCACTGTGACCTACAGGAATGATGTCACAGGGGTTTTCCCAAGGTTTCGTGACGTCAGGTCTGTCCATCGGTCTGCACAGAGTGTTTACACCAAAAGAGATCGTCGACAAAACCCAAGTAATGTATTCTGCAAACAGATTGTTTTCATATTTTGTATTTAATTTAGGAATGTTAATATACTATAATATGTTAATGGAACACCAGATATAAACCCACCAATTCGTTTTACCCAATTACTAGTACTATGGTTATTCTTCACACAAATTGCCATATATCACTTAATTAGCAATTTCATTCAACTACTTGTATTTGAAAATTGTTTCTATACTAGTATAAAGCATACATGTAGATATAATATTATACTAGTATATAATTATGTGTGTGTGTGTGTGTGTGTGTGTGTGTGTGTGTGTGTGTGTGCGTGCGTGTGTATGCGTGTGTGTACGTGCGTGTGTGTGTGTGAGTGAGAGAGAGAGAGAGAGAGAGAGAGAGAGAGAGTATTTACTAGTACTAATTAATTTAATGTATTATATTCGGTGCGCCATTCGTATTGTTTCAAGATTTACCGAATATGACAACTTTATCAGTGGTAATTCACAAAATTAATTGTGCTTACAATTGTAGCGATATAGGTCTATTTAAGCGTACTGCTTTTATAGTAGGCCTACCGGTCTATGAACAAACATTTTAACTAAGGAGAAGTACATACTATTAGAAATGCATACATGTATACATGTACATTATACTTACTGTTTATGTTCATCATAAAACTACTTATATCAATAGTGTCTCTACCGTTCCAAGATACAACTAGCATTTGTAGAAACTACACATTTTAGATATTATATATAGACCTACAGAATGTGAAATCGTTTAATCTTAATTTAGAAAAGAATTCCCCGTGATTGATCGAAAATGAAAAGTCCATTTTACTCACATTATGAAACCAATATATCGAGGCTATGAAGTCATGTCGCGATAGGAGCTTATGAATGGAATTCCAAATATAATATATGCGGCGGGAATAATTATGTTATTAACGCAAATCACGTTGTTCTTATTGGCCAGGCGGAAATCAATCTAACCAATGGAAATACATGACCGATTCACCATAGTGACGTTTACTTTCATTCTGTGTGGTTTTCCAAATTCGCACCTTCGCTTATATTACCGGTATGTACATTAAGTGTGCATGCATATAAGACTTATAGTGGTGTATGCTACATATTTATTGAAATCAGGGACATTTAATCAGATAGTTCGTTTCCTATTTATTATCATTCATTATTGAATATTCTTTTTAATTATTTTAAATTTGATATGGTTACTGAGTATGAATAGTTCCATGCATCTGTACTACGCCAGCACATACAGCCTACAGGTTCTGTACTGTACATATAGCTGTTGGTTTTTCAGTCTATAACCTGTGACGTGTCCAAGACGTGTCCAAGACTTAGTGTTGGTGAACATGATTATGATTGGTGTAGCCTACCGGTAATTGTCTCGGTATACTAGTATTCCAACGCCAGTTATTTCGTCGGACGCCAAAAGGCCGTCGCCATGACATGTGCATGTGTCAATTTTCCCAGGATGTATAGATCCAGGTCTAGCCTATATTCAGGACGTGGGGAAACCACCGTGTTTCAGAAATCGCTCATTATATATACTAGTACGTCATATGGCAAGTGTTCGCCAATACCTATAGCTATATAGTACTGCGGCTGATACTACGTACTATACTGCTACTACTACTACTACTACTACTTCTACTATTAGTATTACTACTACTACTACTACTACTACTACTACTATTATTACACTACTACTAATACCTTTTTTACTACCAGGTTATTCCTACTACTGTTTATTAATTACTGCTTATACTAGTACTATTCTATTCTGCTGCTGCTGCCAATTCTACTACTAGTAGGCCTACTACTACTACTACTACTATTACTACTACTACTACTACTACTATTACTACTACTATACTACAACCGTTGCTATATTATAGTAATTAACGCTGCTGCTACTACTACAGCTACTATACGATTACTACTACTATTGGTACTGCTATAGTACTATATAATTACCACTGTACTGATAGTAATAAGCTGCTACTACTAGTATTATTTACTTTACGAATGATTGCGTCAGCTCTAATGCAGATTGTTCTACAGAAAGGTTTGCTGACGACACGGCCCTTGTCAGTTTACTGTACTAGAAAGAGGATATATATGTATATTATACATTTAGCTACAAACAGGACATTAAACGGCCTATTCATTGATTGAAGGACAATTTTCTGGAGCTAAATATTATAAAGACAAAATAACAATAACAATCCACACCAATCATCGTAACTCATTAAATTGAAACAAAGTAGAAAAGATAACTGAGTACGAATACTTCGGACTATTTTAATTTATTTTAAACAAAATACATGCAGAAGCCATAAATATATAGAAAAAGTGCCAGACCCATTTGGCATTTACACTTTCTCAGGAAACGTAGATATGTTAATTGCTGGTTGTATACAATGGTCTGTTTATTTTACAGGAGTTGCATTCAATCGGTTTTAGTCTTTCGGGTAAAAACAAGAAAAAAAGAATACCCGGTTAATTGGTCTGCGTGTGGTTTTAAAAGTTTGGTCTAACTTTTGAACACACACATTTTACAACTAGGCGACATATCGTATTAGACAAGTAGAACCCAGATTACTGTTTATATCCATGTTGTGCACTACTATAGTATATTATATATTACCATGAGGTCGACGTACGTATCACGTGTACTTCCGGGTGGAATTCTACACAATGATACAAGTAGAGTCAACATAATAAGGCAGTGACAGAACATGCACACGGGTGTATTCAACACGACATGTCCAAACCTATACATTCTATTCAAAGCACATTAATTGAACGTCTATCTGCAATGCATACTAAAGGTGTCCTGCTATTCGGCACATATTAGGGCCTGGGCCTGTAGAAGTCGTTCATATTGTTACCGGTATTTGGCCTAGTTATCGTGTAAAGAATTCAAAGCACATAATATACAAATTAACACAAAAACGCCCACACAATCTATAGAATAAAAGTTTACGTCTGTGGGTCTTTTTCTCTAGAATGTGGCAGGATTTGGAAATGTGTAATGCCTCCCATGGAGCTACAAATCGACACGTTAGTAAGTTTAGAAAACGGTTAATTATTATTTAGATTTTAAACACTAGTACCTATATAATCTTGCCCAACAGAGCCTCAATCGATTGTTCAGGCTCCGAGTGATATAATATTTTACGACGCTTCTATCAATTTTATTGTGTATTTTAAAAGCGCAACGTCCACGGATATTATAATGCGTTCGTAAAGTCTCCCACATTCTGTCTGCTGAAAAGAGCCCGAAATATAAACCTGCCTCTTGATATAGTTATAACATCATTTGATGTTATCATGCATTGTTACAGCCAATATTTATATACTGCTGCGAGGTATGGGATTACGAAAATCTACCGATAATTGAAAAATTTCACCTTAAATTCCAGCTGGACTAAGACTGTGAAGTTAATAATGGTCTGCAACGCTCACATTATGTTGATGCCAATCACGAAAGGAGCGGGAGAAAGTTCAAATTGAGAGTCGGTATATTTATTAGAACAGATCACCGTGGAGAACACCTCATATCGTTATTGAGTGTGTATAGTGTTGGTCGTGCAGTTTGTTATTATTTTCCAAAGGCATTGATAGTATTTAGGTAAAGCGAACCTTGAGTGTCGTAAAAGCCGACAACATGGGGGGCTGGTCGGCTCGGAGTCAGTTTAATGTGTCTGAGTGGAGTATCCATGTTAAC
>JAULBO010004577.1:0-12606 GCA_032355325.1 Clypeosectus delectus | reverse complement strand
ATTGAGATAGTAAAACTGAATACAATCGTTGGAAGTTGTTACTAGTACAATTCATTACAGCTATTACCATTCAGGGGCCGGTTGCACGACACTCCTGTACGCTACAACTAGTGTAAGGTCAACACTTTGCTATTGTAGCGGGAGCCCAGTTACAACTTACTATTGTAGCGCTACAAGAGCGTCGAGCAACCGGCTCCTGGAATCTTCAGTTATTACAATGCGGGGCAAGTTATTATTACATGGCCGGTTTAATCGTTGAAAGTATTATTCAGGGCAGTCATTATGGTATGCAGACTAGTTGCCAGTAGGGCAAATTGTCGTGTTATAACATACTACTACAGGGTTCACTTCTAAGTCTTGCAATTCCGAGTAACGAGTTGGCAGAGTACTGGGTCCGTGTTCTCTAAACGTCTTAAGTCTTAAGAAGACTGTACATGTACGTTCTGTTTTTCTGTTTATGTCAATTTTAAATTTAAATTGTTTTTTTACTTAGAAATTCTTAAGTTAAGACATTTCGAGAATACGGCCCCAAGTTGTTACCTTCTATCTGGTCAGGGAGTGCACAGGTTGCTCAAAGTAACTTTAATCAATTTACTTGTAGCCTTGCATATATTCTCTTCTTTACGAAGTGTACAGTCTACGTGTGTTGTATGCACTCAAAGGATTGTTTCCAATTTTCTGAGCTCCGAAAGCCTACAGGTTTGATGCTTTTATGCTTAAGCGTTTGAACCCAGGTCTGTCTTAGCCTCAAACGAAACTCCGTGGAAGCAATATGGGACGTTATTCATCCTGGAATTACCTCCCTTTGTTTAATAATCAAACATCAAAGACATCGCCGTCGGTTCCTTAAAGCAGTAATTAGGCATCATTCATTTGAACGCTTTGGATCGATATCGTCCCACAGTTTTTTGTTGCTGCAATTTTTTGTTATAATAACCATGTCACTCGGTAAGGATACCTAGCTATTTTTTTCTTTTTCTTTTTTCTTTCTTGGATAGCTTGTTGTGAGGTAATGCATATATATATGTCTGAGGAAACCCGACCTACAAGCTGTCTGGCGGGAAGGAAATGAATACACGTGCCTGTTAGGTTTGCATATACAGTGTAGGGAGTGTAAGTCTCGTCTGGAAACCATTTCCGTTTACAGTCTTCCGGTGGCACCTAATCGAAGTTATACATGTAGCATTAGATAATTGCTTATCAAAGTTTCCGGTATTGTTAATGAACATCGATACGGAATGGTTTGAACATTGATATAGCTTTGAACAAAACCCATTCCAATAAACCACGATACTATCTGTAGAGATTGATGTGAACATTAACGCCTTTTCTAATTATTCTTGCGATGGTTGCTATAAGAATGGTGTCTGCATCATGACGTTTTTATGTGACGTCAAAAAGAGATTTCGTCAGCTTTCGTTAACTGCGTAGCGCAGTTAGATGTTGGACCAGTTTATGTCAACGTATGTTACATTAATCTCGGGTTATCTCGTGTACATACTTACATTCCCTATGGAACACCTATGGATATACCAGAAGTTTGGGACTTCCGGTTTGCTTCTGAAATGGAAATCTATCATAGTGAACGTGGACAATGAATGTGTGGAACATTGTTTACTAAAGCTCAATCTCAGTCCGAGAACGATACTCATTATACTAAGTTTTGCAACATGTTATTATTAGTTTTGATCTAGGTGTTGTAATAATCATTATATATAGAGAGATAGGATCTACCATGAGTGGTCATTTATTACCGAGTTCAATATCAGTTTGACCAACGAGTTTAATAAATTCAGTAATAAATCACCACGAATGTTAGATTCTATTTATCATATACTGTGAAGACACAATTGGTAGTGACAATGGATACCCATTGTCACTACCAATTGTGTCGTAATTGTATATGATAAATATACTCTCTCTATATATATATACACTATATATATATTAATACATATATATATTATATATATATATATATGTGTGTGTATATATATATATATATGCATCTACAGGTATTGGAGTACATTCAGCATTACTTTGAATCACTTATGGCCACACGCAGTCTCATTAAAATCAGATCCGAAACTAACGCTCAAACAGATATATATTTAACACTCCCTCGTTACGGTCTGAGGAAATTGGTATTCGATTTGCATTCGAATGAACTCTGACCGCAGCCAATCACAGTTTCTGCTATAAAAACCATCGTGGTAGATACATACTTTCTACACCGTTTAACATTTTGTCGGTGTCAGGAGCTTATACATTCAGAAGTTACCAATATGTATAACGGGACAATTTCCGTACGGAGTGAATCAGCTGAATACTAGTATGTAAACAATACTAGACCTATCACCTAAAATATAATTCTAGTTTGCATGTAAATAAGATATAAGAACTAAAATGTTAACCAGTTAATGGTTACGAAATTATCTGAAATCCGATATAAACTTAGGGCCGAAACAGCGTCGGCCGATACCAGTTTCTTCCGTAAACCGGCCACTGATTGGATATCACCGCGTAGGTTGGACAGCGCGTCAAGGTAATGTAACTTGGCATTATGATTATCGGCAATGATGGGATCCGTAAGATCTCACATTGGGGCTGAGATATGATTTTAATGAGATTGGGGCAGACGTAGCTTCGATAAAATTGTCCCTTCCAACATACATACATGTACTTTTGTTGGTCCTATTTTGGGAGTTTTACCTGACAGCCCTGGAATTAATACACGGCGCTTCCAGGGCTATTTATCAACGTTCGAAGTATCCGGCGTGGTTTCTTTCAGTTCAACAATTCATTCGATAGTGTCTTCTCATTGCAAGACGTATACATCAAGTCGTTTGCAGTAACGGCGGTTGTAAGTCGGCCATGCGTGTGGGACAAGCTGCTTGTAAATTACTGTGTACGAAACTCTTATTTGCACTGCCCGTGTGAAGCAACAGAATGCTCCGTGGATACGTCAAAGGCCTTCTCACATGGTGTCGTCATATCCGGTTGGTCATACGTGTTACACCTTAAATGTCTATGAACACTAGTCAGTGTTCCATAATTAATTCAAAGACATTACAATACATTATTTCGATCCTAGTTTTTGATGTCCTATACCAAGTTTAATTTGTTATTTCTCCATACTAGAACTTTGATATTTTAGAGTGGCGCCGAACCAAGGCATGGATAGACATCTCGTTATTCAATAAATGGCATGCGAGTAAACACAACACACACACACACACACACACACACACACACACACACACACACACACACACACACACACACACACTCTTCCCCCTCCCCCGACCCCCACCCCCAGCACACACTCCTCTGCTAGAAACCGAGGGATTATTCCAGTCAACCCAGATTTGTTTTCAGCCGACACCAAATACCATTTTGCTTCATGCATATCCATGTTTGCGAACGCCACACTGTTGACAAAACATGGATGTGTGTATTCTTGTCCTAATCAATCCACGAGACGTTCAGCCTTAGAGATTTCCCACACAAATACAAATAAGTGGCAGTGCGCTTTTTTTGATATACCAAGCTAATAAGTGTTGTCGATTATGGTCTAATGTGAAGGAATGTCTGCAATTAATCAGTGACGGTTTGCCCCCATGTTCAATGATTCACTCTCTGAACAGGGACATGCATGGTTCACGAGTTCTGGGATTTCTGGACATAGCGAGTGTGGTTGATGTATTGGAGGACCGGAGGCATGTTTGGGTTGATGTCTGGGGTGATTCTTGTTTTAACGTCTGGGTTGACGGTTGGGGCGATGTCTGAACACGGTTTGAGGTATTGTCTGGGGGTGATTCTTGTTGTGAAGTCTGGGTTGACGGTTGGGGCGATGTCTGAACACGGTTTGAGGTGATGTCTGGGAGGTGATTCTTGTTGTGACGTCTGTGTTGACGGTTGTGGCGATGTCTGAACACGGTTTGAGGTGATGTCTGGGGTGGTTCTTGTTGTGACGTCTGTGTTGACGGTCATGGCGATGTCTGAACACGGTTTGAGGTTATGTATGGGGATTCTTGTTGTGACGTCTGTGTTGACGGTTGGGGCGATGTCTGAACACGGTTTGAGGTGATGTCTGTGTTGATTCTTGTTGTGATGTCTGTGTTGACGGTTGGGGCGATGTCTGAACACGGTTTGAGGTGATGTCTGAGGTGATTCTTGTTGTGACGTCTGGGTTGACGGTTGGGGCGATGTCTGAACACGGTTTGAGGTGATGTCTGGGTTGAATCTTGTTGTGACGTCTGGGTTGACGTCTGGGTTGACGGTTGGGGTACTTGGTATTTCTTTCACTTTCCCTATCTCATCTCCTATCTCTCATCGCCCCTCTCTCTTCCTATCTCTCTTCGTGTTTCTCTCCATGTCTCCTCCTTCTTTCTATCTCGGTCTTTCTCTCTCTCTCTCTCTCTCTCTCTCTCTCACGAAAACTGACACACATATTGAACAAATGCTGTTGACCTTTATCTTTACGACGTCCCAAGACAAAGAACTCGATTGATTCCCGATATCGACCTGATACAATAACAACAACATTTCCTAATCATATGGGATCCTTCAGATAGGCCGGAGCACAGGCTGAGAAGCCCTTGAAGATCTTATGTCGAGTAATATGTCGATTCGATTCACTTCTACGAAGGTGTGCCAATCCTGAACTAATTTCACTGACTCTCCCTTGTAGCAGCCGGATACAAATCGTGTTCTGTTTGTTGCCAAGGCAGGGTTCTATAGTTTTCAAAAATAACCCTTTGAAGTGGACTGAAGGTAAGACTTTAACAGGCGCCGTCAATAGCCGAAGTTCGACTATATTTCGAACATGTCCGGATAACTGCTGTCTGAATGTTGTAAGTATTCCGGAAAGTCCCGATTTAATCCTATTAGCGACGTGTAATTATGTAGTTGTACTTTGATGGTTCGGATGGGTATCACGTTTATGGTCGTGATTTGCGACCAGGAACTACATGTTTAGTGTTCTTTCATGTATAGTGTTTAGTAGTGTTCTTTCATGTATAGGGTTTAGTGTTCTTTCGGACCATTGCTTCCCCTCTGATGGACACAGGCGCGTTAAAGGTCGATGTCAATTCTTTTTTACGGGTAGTTTTGAAAAATGTTATTTGATCATTATGACTTGTACTAATATATTGGTTACTAGTATATTGTATATTGGTTAATGCAGTATATACATGTAACATTACAAATTCAATCCCTCTTTCCGTCATGCTACAGTTGTATGTACATCTGATAAATACCAATTCGTATCTTTCATTCTATGACATCGTTGTCTACAAGTTCGGTTGGCAATTAATATGCTATATACTAGTACTATTATATATATTGTAGCTAATAATGTGTATATTATGGTGTATACATTTTTTTATGTATGTTGAAAGTGAAAGTTTCGGAGAATAAGTGTTCTTCTGTAGAACAAAAAGGATACTAGTATGCCTGTGAACACTTCATGCCAATATTGAATAGCAATATTAATTACTGAAGTGGCTTATTTAATTGTTAAAACTATGTGCGTACTTTTCTGTTCATTTTTATCACGTACATGTATGTGAATATTAATATTTTTAAGGATGTGCGTATTTCTATTGATGAAGATACACATATGTGCGCATTTCTACAATTAAACATTCGTATGTGTGCATATTTCTATCGTTAAATAAACTGCATGCCTGGGCACACACAAGTTATCGTTCAAAACAGATACCGTTATAATTCAGACCAGAATCATATACTAGTACTATTATCATGACATTGTTACAATACGATAACAACAAAATGACAGGTTTGATACACCTACACTGACATGTTTGTATAAAATACGTTAATATTGGTACGGTATGTTTGTTGGATGAGTAAACGAAATAGTATCATGTGCCATGGGCACATCCGATTTTCTATCGGTGACTGTGCCTGGTCTATTCTTTGTCATGCGGATAGTTAGCGAAGGTGCGATGGTCCGGCAATTCGTTTTCTCGATAGCCCTTTGAAGGCCGCATAATGGTAGACGCTATCGGGCTGCACGTGCGCCAACAGAGGACGTGTTTATCGGTGTATACAAGTACTCCACACTCATGGACACATCTCATTGGACGAGGAAATTTAGCTCTGCTTTAATTATGCATAATGTAATTGTATTCATTCAAGGAAATGCATTTTCGTCGCAGTATATTATATCTACGATTCCCGAAAGATATTTGAGCAGCAACCCACCCACGTCACTCCACGGCCCTAATTCGATTAGCGGAAGTCTCGCGTGTACACAATATATCTTAAGGGAAAACGTGATGATGATTAGGCAAAAAACATTATGCCGGCGATGCGCTGATGATGGTAACAGTAGACGGTGACTCAGGGGAGACTCTGAAAAAGAAACACACGAAATACAGGTACATCTCAAATGCACAGTGAACACAAAAACAATCCGTACACTGCATTGGCCACCTACATCGTCAATACGCGTCTATATATTGTTCAAGCCTCTGCAAACGGAATACATAACCACACACACACACACACACACACACACACACACACACACACATACATTATCCTGTAAATGCTAACACACACATACACACACACGCACACACACACATACACCACACACATGTGTACGCCACCACTCACACTCACATACACACAAACACACATACACACAAACACACACACACACACACACATCACCTACTTCAGACACACACACGTGTACACACATATTATACACACCATTCACACTCACATACACACAAACATACACACACATACACACACACACACACACACATACACACACATACATACACACACACACACTCCTCCAACATACACTACGCGCACATACACACACACACACACCACACACTGCACACACATACACATATACACACACACACACACATATACACACGTACAGACACTCCACCAACATATACTACGCGCACATACACACATACACCACACACCCACGAACTCACACACACAAATGCACACACCTGCACACACACTACATACACGTACACACATACACACACACATACCAACATACACACACACCACTCAAATCACACACACACATATACACAACCTCCAAAAACACACGCGCAAACACATAAATACACCACATACGCGCGCACACATCGACACATATACAAACACATCACACACACACACACTCACACACACACACACACACACACACACACACGCACGTTGGGCAAGGGACGGGGTACTAAGGATGGCGCGAAGGGATGAGAGTACTGCATGATGGGTATTTGTTACAGCATGCTATACGTGGATGCTTAGACTATCAATAGTCTCAGAGGATGAACTAGTGGATGCTATCCGCCTCGCTTCATTCGATGCATTATACTTCAAATAGAGATTGAGGAGCGCTTCAATTATACGCCGAAACCGAGAAGTCGATCTGTGAACCAGTGGTCTTTCAATATTGAGATTATACAGGCGACCAGGTTTGAATCTGCAGCCAAACTTGTTGAGAAACATAGCTGTTGACTGCTGAACGTTAAAACCAATCGATCCACTTTGGCACAACATACTCATCATCATTCCATGCCGCCCCACGACCGTGTAAGGAGCTTACGACCGTCTTCTCTAAGAGCTTCCGCATTTCGTTAAGACTATACACACACATTTCTCTCTATATTACTAACGCCATGCGAAGTCGCGTTGATTCAACTTAAGGAAATGTGTTGCTGGGATATTAAACGTGTGTGTGTGTGTGTGTGAGAGAGAGAGAGAGAGAGAGAGAGAGAGAGAGGGGAGAGAGATCTAGTGTGTGCACGTGTGTGTGTGTGTGTGCACGTGTTTGTGTTCATGTCTGCCGTGAGTGAGTGAGTGAGTTAGTGCATGCCTATGCGTCTGCATGTGCATGTGCGCGTGTGTAGAACAATGCACTAACAACTGACTGCGATACCGGCACACATTTGTCCGTCACATTGAGTGTGATCTGTCTGTGGTAGTTTGTGTGAGGAGTATAAATGGATGTGTTAACATTGTTAGGAAAATAGTAATCACCTCATACCAGCATTCGTTTGTCATGATTTTCAAGGCGGAATGAAATAAACATTTATGTAATAAAATATATTAAAAGGTACTAGTAACCTGAAATCACCAAAAATGTAGAAGCACTTACCTATGAAACTCCAGTCTCATTAACAGGTAATTCCTCTGGCAAAGATGCAATAATTGTCGCTCTGTCCATCCGCAGACGGATGACAAATTGACATGTGTGCCCGTTACATATAAAATCCATACCATGCAGAGTGGATGTCATTTAGCTAGCCTGTTAGCATGACTGGGATATAACTACCAGGCCTGTAGATATTCCTACCAGCTGGGTATTCCAACCATGAATAGACCATCTTAACACTGTACCCAATGCATTGTGCATCTCCAAATCACAACGATAAACTATGGTCCTAGTCCTAAGTATATCTGGATGGCAGATTAAAATACCACTGGAATACAGTATATAAAATTATGGTATTAATTGAGTGCAAATTAATACACAATCCTCATCCTCCTATCTCGTAAGATTGATTACCTGTAGGATGTATCGGAGGCGCAATCCACAGCCACGGTAATAGCCACAGCCACTGCCACAGCAGCAATCCACAGCAACAGCAACAGCTACAGCCACAATCCGCAGCCACAGCAGTCGAAATTCAGACTTGCATGTATATATCGGACGTGAAATTCCCGTCCGATATACGAAGATATCAGGCTTACTAGAGCATGCCTTCAGTATGTAGTGTGCATGGATGCAGGATAGATGTCCGAGACTATTTACCACATAGGTCTACTGTACACGCAGAGTTGCACATACACCTTACCCTCAGTTCGGTCAAGCCCAGCCCAGCTGACTGCACTGGTGACTACTATAGGCGGTCAGTGAACAGAGTAAACAAGGTCAAGTTCACAAGTGTCCATCGGAGTAGTGTGTCCAATATCATGGTTGGCCAGATGTGTGTAGGTGCATGTGTGTGTAGGTATGTCTGTGTGTGTGTGTGTGTGTGTGTGTGTGTGTAGGTGTGTGTGTGTGTGTGTGTGTGTGTGTGTGCGTGTGTGCGTGTCTGCGTGTGTGTGTGTCCCTGGAAGTCTTATTGTGCTCCGTGTTCAACCTGACAAATTCATTATACACTGAGTGTGACTGTTACAAGTCTGTGTGCATGTGTATATGTGAGCATGCATGCCTGTGAGCGTGCATGTGTGCGTATGCATGTATGTGCGCGTGTGCGTGCCTCACATTGCACAGACACAATGACATCAGAACGCACTGTACCAGTAGCCTACACTATGGAGGTGAAGAAAAGTGATAAACGTGAGGCAATGGGGTATACATAGCAATCTGCGTTGAAACACCTGTCAGCTGGAGGCCACTACACTACTACTACGACTGTTGCTACATATGTAAACTGTTTGTCTGACATGAACACAACACAACCAGTGTAGGAGCGGAGTTAGGAAGTTGGACACCTTTTTCAACCCTTTTCGACGAAAAAAATATGTTTAAACCAAAGACATTCAGTTAGACCTTCCACCATCATGAATTCATAAAGGCATTCCTTGCACTGTCTCAAAGGCTACATACTAGAATGATTTATAAATTATAAAACATATTTATATCTGCATTTAATGCATTAATTAATTCATGAATCGAATTGTTAAGCAAGTGCAGTTCTTTCTTGCACATATGGTTTCAACGCCAAAATATGTTATTGATTGCCTAAATCGGAATAAATATGAATTTTCCACAAATTATTGATGAAGAAAACATTCCCATCTAGCCTTGACCTTTCTACCACGGGGGTTTTCAAAACGGTATTGACGCGACATGGACAAATACAAGCATGCCAACAGCAATTCCATAACATAGACCGAGGCGGCGCAGGAGGCGAGGGAGGCGGGGGAGGCGAGGGGAGGCGAGCCTGGCACGTGTGCCACTATCATTAGGCTTGCATGCCAGGAGATTAGCTTCCAATACGACATCTGTCCAGTGCCTGCTCCCGTAGGATTCATTATTCACTTGTATACAAAACCCTCTGTGACTTATAGCGATGTCTTTCCTGGGCTTGCATGTCACCACACAAGGGAACGTAGTTTAATGAATTACAACAATGGCCACGCCAAACTCGTTTGAATATCTCCACTAATTGGACATCATACTACACAGCAATAAAATGAAAGATAAAATTCTGTTCGCAAGGGAGATCTATCTTCATTGTTCAGAAGCTTATAGAAATGATGGCACGTTATGAACCAGTCCTTTTTATACCCATTATCACCAGCACCAGCTTGGCTAGGCAGTAAATCAGTATTGACAATGGTAGTGTTTACATATATGTGTATTCCATAAGTGAATGTTTACACATGAATACTCACGTCCTATACTTAGATCTGTGTTCAGAAAGAGCAGACATAAAAACACTCCAGATAGTTAAAAGGTTCAGAGTATCCCCTAAACAACTTTAACCACGCCTCCGTGGCGCAGTGGTTGGAGCGTCGGCCCGGAGAGCGGAAGGTCGTGGGTTAAAAGATGGTACTTGCTGTTTCCCTGCTTGGGGCTCAGCATTAAAGGGGTAAAGCAACGATTCGTCGGCTGGGAGTCAGTATAATGTGTCTGAGTGGAATATCCATGTTCTAACTGCAGGATGATATTCCAGTTAACTAGCACTCTTAAAGACTGGTGAAATACCCAGACTGGCACAAGCAGTCATATACACATACACAGATGCATACAAGCCATGATATGAGCACGTTCTTGAAAACGGCTTTAAAACCCAAATAACAACAACAACAAACAACTTTAACCACGTCTTGTTCAACATCAATTTAAACAACCACATCTGGGTTAATATCAACCTAAACAACATTAAACACATCTGGGTCTTTATCCCTATAAACAACATAAAACTATGTCTGGGTCAATATCAATATATACAACATGGCTGGACAGGATGCACGAGTTACATCCTCAGAGGGTCAATGCGCGCACACGCACACAGTCCGTCTTAACACCCTGGGGATCATACAGCCCCTGAGATTCACTACATGAAAGAAAAAAATACAGCCAGTTGTAATCAAAACCAAATGCCAATAATTGCAACAACAAATAATTATTGCAAACGAAACCTAAATAGACTGCAAATAGTTCTAAATTCATACATGGTAACTTCATCACCCATAGACGTCGTCGTTCATGTACTATAAGTATTCATTTATGAGATCTTGTCAACAGGTCAGTGACTGAACTGAGCTCCGCCACTGGTCAGTGACCTCCACCAGCTAGGAGGGGAGAGACCTATAAACAAACCTGTTCAGTTCCAAGGGTGCGAGGCTGGCTGCCAGGACGACAGCCGGGCTGTGCATTCTCTATGGATTGAACACAGGAATGGGCCACACTACAAGTGAGTTGGATGGATTGGCCCGAGTTAGTCAAGTGGGTTCTGATACCTTGATCGAGTCTTGCTCCAGGCAAACACTCCACTGATCTTAAGTTACAGGGCAAACAAGGAATAGACATCTATTGGGGTCGATCAAGATACTGGTATGAAATGGCCGAAATGCTCGTAAACATATTATTAAATATGTCACAAGAAGACTTTCTGATCATATATTCCGCTTTCATGAAATTATACAAACATTTCATTCACCAACTAACGATTTGATGATTAATATATTTTCTAAAATGTTTTTTCTAATTAAATAAAAAATATAATATTATCAATGCATTCAATGCATTTGTTAATTCATGAATGAAATGGTTAGCAACGGCAGGCAAAAGATCCTATTCAGTGTGGCACAATACTGTCAATAGGAGGGTTGTGCGAGTTGTTCACAGAGAGTCACTTTGCAGAATGTGCATTTCCGCCATCCATACATGCAAATGTTTGTAAACAATACAAGGTCTGCATAACGGTAACGAAAACAATGGAGCACTTCACCAGTAATTCCCCAGTGAGAATTAAGCCACATGTAAGTGTTCAAACAGATAGTAGAATAAACAGCCTCCGATCAATACCCTGAAGGCGCTAAGTCATATCGGGAGACTCAGTCACACTGATAGTACTGTCACCGTTACAAATATGTGAGCATGTCAAGAGGAAACGCTCATCTACCAGTGCCACCTGTTACAGTAGAGCAGCAAGGGAGACTATTTGACAATCTGAACTTGTGGACCACAACACAAAGGACGACCTTCAGATTAAAACAAACATTACTTGTATTCAAGTATATCAGTAGCCGAGACATTCCAATAATAACATGTTGACATCATTATGGGGAAAACGCCTCAGACAAGGTAATCGTACCGAACAAAGTAATCGTGCCGAACAAACAATCTATTTATTTTTTTCACAGGAGTCCTGCAATCACTATGTTATCGTTGGGTACATGAGCCTGTTCAAAGGGGAATAATTGCACATGATATTGTTGTTGTTGAAATTGGGTTTAAAGCTGCTTTCAAGATTCTTGCACCCATATAAATTACCGCTAGTCTGTGTACAGACCCTGTTCTCAACCAAATACTCCTATTCCAAATCTCTCCCATGAACAAAAGCAAGTCTA
>JAULBO010004466.1:0-10086 GCA_032355325.1 Clypeosectus delectus | reverse complement strand
TAGTAGTCATGTTTGTGGTCATGGTGTTTATGGTAGTGCTGATTAATAGTAGTAGTAGTAGTAGTAGTAGTAGTAGTCATTTTGGTAGTAGTCATGTTTGTGGTCATGGTGTTTATGGTAGTGCTGATTAATAGTAGTAGTAGTAGTAGTAGTAGTAGTAGTAGTAACAGGTAGTAGTAGTAGTAGTAGTAGTAGTAGTGGTAGTAGTGATAATGGTGGTGTCTGGTTACAGTAGTCACTGTTATTGTTGGTAGTTGTGGTAGTTGAGAACGTAGTAATTGTAGTAGTGATAATGGTAGTGGATGTGGACATTGGCTTAGTAGAAGTAGTAGTAGTCGTAGTAGTAGTAGTAGTAGTAGTAGTAGTGGTGGTGGTAGTGATAGTCGTAGAAGAACGATCTAGAATACGTTCCTACCGACACACTGTTACACCAGTTGAAAACGTTGTGGTGTCAGCTTACTATACTCCTTAGGCAGTTCGAAGGTGCCTATCTGCACCCAGAGAATGGGTACCCGGTAGGAAGAGATGGTAACCATCTAGCGCCTGCAACACGGCAGCTTGAGCTGCATACCCCCGAGGTAATTACAGCGCCAGTGAGCAGCTATTAGCTGGAAATTAGACCCTATATACTAGTAAATACATTATTATTAGTAGTATCATTATTATATTAGTCGTAGTAGTAGTAGTAGTAGTAGTAGTAGTAGTAGTAGTAGTAGTAATATTAGAACCGATCTTGTACATAAACTTCGGATTGTATTTTCATCATTCCAGAAGGGTTTCCAACTGTTGCCTGTTGTAGAGAACGTGATAAGATCCATCGCATGGCCTCAACAATACACTAGAGGCTGGTTCAGATTGTTATCTCAATATCATTCTACCAGGGGGAGTTCCACGTGTAACATTTACGTCAAATCGCATATATACTTAACCACGAGATCTCATCTAGGTGTTTATGTTTAATCTGGTAATATTTATGTTTGTTTAGTTGCGCTGTCGTCTCATAGCGATAGTGCCAATTCTAGATTAGCGTGGAGTAGGCAGAGTTATATATAGTCTTTGGAGTAGGTCCAATGGTCGTACTTAATCTGGGAATATGTATGTTTCTTTAGCTTCGTATTTAGCTATTCCGCCAGGTCCAACGGTCGTATTTAATCTGGGAATATTTATGTTTATTTGTTTGCCTATTTAGCAATTGGGTGACTCCTGGGAAGAGCGTGCGTCAGCATTTGTAGCAAGGGAGGTAAATACCACATAGAGATCCGAAACTACGGACTGTTATCGCAGTTAAAACATGAAGCTTTGGAATGAATGCCATGACATTATGCCCGCGTACAAAACGGAAGCTGACCTAGGCGTGGTCTTCTTGGCCGTGTGTAAAGCAGGGTCTAACCGCTACGATTATTTTTAGTAATTAGAAGACGTTACAGAATGGACGTAGTATTCTGTCATTAGTTCCAGGCAAAACCATGACGACAGCTATCACGGAGTTCGAACAGGTGACCGGAAGCGAGAATTTGGGAAATACACCAAATAGACAAGACCGCCTCCGTGGCGTAGTGGATAAAGCGTAGGCCCGGAGAGCGGATGGTCGAGGGTTCGATCTCTGGTCGCTTCATACCAAAGGACGTTAAAATATGGTACCGACTGTTCCCCTGCAAGGTGCTCGGTATTAAAAGGGGTAAAGGCAACAACTGCATCGTCGCCTTGGGGGTCAATGTAATGAATGAATGAATGAATACTCTTTATTTCCTCCAGTAGATTCGTAGAGTACAGGGAATTACATTAATTAATTGTCAGCCTCCGAGTTCAAACTGCGGCATGGTATTCCAGTGAAAATCCAGACTATTACAAGCAGTCATACAACCGTGCAAACCGTAATGCGAGTGCATTATTTAAAATGACTTTGAACCACAATTCAACCACAATAACAATTTAGACAAGCATCGTATACCCAGTATGGTTGTCTCCATCGTGCGTACACCATGGCATACTGTTCCACCTTGCTATATAGTATCACGTTTATATCCCAGTACGAAACAAGTGTACACTACAACTATTGTAAGGTCAACACTTGCAGGATCCCAGTTTCAACTATTGTAGAGCTACAAGTGTTTCGATCAATTACGGGGTCCTTTGTTTTGTAGACTGGAACTGTGGTTTGGTAATAACAGAACGGCATGGTAAGGATAGATGTTAGACACGGATGACGAAGCCTTGGCCGTGAGTGCAGTCCGAGAAATGTGAATGTACACCGGGTTCGACTTCAAACCGAAAGCGGGAAGAAGTTCGATGTCGTGAAGCTCTGCGTGTACTTAAACCATTGAAGGAGGCATTGACGTCACAAAAACTTGTAGTATTTCTTTCGAAAACTTTAAAAGTATTTTAACGACTAAATCTAACACACCGCCCACTTCCAGGAAAACCAAGTTCTGGGCCTACAGCCTACAGCATACAGCCTACGAAGAACACGAAGAAACTCGGAAATATTGTATAGGGTATATTTATTATGCTGACGTCTTTCTTCCAATGGACCATTCCTATGCCGTAAAAGACGGGTTCTTTTAAACACATAAACATGGTGAAACACCTCTCTTGAAGAACGCACGTATATACTTTGACAAATTGTCATTTGATCTATTGTTTCAACCGTAAATTCAACGCGGGTAATTGCCCGCGCTGAAGAGGAAAATGTCTAAAAGATAACCCACGAAGATTCTGTAATTTATTGAGTACATCTGCTATTTAGGAGGCGCGCGAATGGTTTGGTTTTGATATGCGAAACACCTGTTGAAACAGGTTCGAATGATTCATTGAGTGCACATATTCCAAGCTCGATTCCATATACATCAATTTATGCTAATGGTAATATATTTGCTGGTGGGATTTCTCGGGCCTGCGGACGAAACTCCGTGCGACTTCCTCTCGGCGTTTTCCCCCCAATTCCCAGCCGTGTCATCCAGCGTGATCTCCATAGCAACGGGTAGAGGTTGCATAGCGACTAGTGTACGTTGCGTAGCGACAGGTGTATGTTGATACAGCGACGGGTGTGTGTGTGTGTGTGTTGCGTAACATACTGTACAGCAGGCTTATTCAAATAATTATGAAGGAGATGGAAATGTGTGGCCAATTAGATCTGACTTTCTCTGTCGGAAATTCCTACGGCCGCTTCTTCCAAAATGCACACAGTTCTGGTATATTTGTATCATTGCTGTTGTTGTTGTTGTTGTTGTTGTTGTTGAATTGTGGCGGTTTAATACGCTTTCAATCAAATCACGGTTTGCATGCAGGTGTATGTATGTCTGCGTGTACTAATCTGGATGTCCACAAGTTTGGATAGTGCTAGCCCATTGGAATATCATGCCACAGTTAGAAAATGGATATCCCACGTCTCTGAACTGACCAGTCATTGCTTTTACCCGTAGCTTATTATATTATGAGCGCCAATAGGAAGGAGTATCATACGTTTTCTCCTATAACACGCACACCAGATCTTCTGAAGATTGTCACGTAATTCGATATGTATATCAATTAACGTATCCATCTTGAAATACCTGTACTGATATTTGTTTAGTAATGATTTCCGTACTCATGTACAACCGTGGGTGGTGTTCAAGTAATAAACTAAAAACGTCAGACAAGAAACTGATAGATGAGTGTGTCTTAATTGTTGTAATAATTGTTCGCTCGTTTGTCAAAACTGACGGCTAAAGGCATCGCCCTGGCTGACACCACAGACTTAACGGAACACTTGCAGGCTAGAGATTCTAACGGTTATCGGTAAGAGGTAAACGTGCATGAGGATCTCAAAATCATTTCCGGTGTGGTATCATATTTGTCCCGCTCATTCGGGTCACCTAGAGTCATCCTAAATTAACTAACTAACACCAGGAATAGTTGATTGGCCTGATTGCCATACAAACAAAGAGGTTATTGAGTTCAAGTGTCGTATTATTCAATTACTATACAAAGACTAGACAATCCGATGAACACTGACCAACAATGGCATAGTAATCTATTTTTAACATTCAAAGTAGCGTCCGTTTTCCGAAGTGTTCGGCATGCCCGCCATCGAAACACGGCAGAGTGATGTTATAGGTTACGGAAACACCCGAGATGTGTCGATTGTGCTCCGCTATCAAATGTGTCAATCAGAGCCCAGCAACGTATATGCCTCCCATAAACCACAGGCACTTGAAGCAGGCCAGTATGTATATAGTTTTAATTAATTTTTACCACATATTATTTTGGTGTTTTTTTTCAATATTCTTTTTGGGGTTATCCAAGTGTTTATCATTCTACAAATTAATAGTGTAAAAAATATAAAGAATTATTATTAAAAAAAAAAAAATAGGCACCCACCAACGACAATTTATAAAGCCGTATTGGTTTTGGTTGTTCGTGAGCGAGGACTTACTTCCCTGACTACGCCGTGGTGAATCGGTTTAGGAACTGTTTACTTGTTTAAATCGCTACGCGAATCCCCCTGAACGAGCTCAGGGTGAAGTAACTCGAGGGTGTTCCGATTGACCCGGCCTGTCAGCACGTCGTGTTCATTAGTGCAGACGACGACAGCGTGAGTGAACACCTACTGAACATTAACGTTAAACAGGGTGCGCTCCGACTGAGAACAAACGAAACAATCGGCTTTCCTTCCTCCAGTACACGCGATGTATCTAGGGGGAGTAACTCGAAGCTGAACCGATTGCTCCAACTGCAGATGGAATTGGCACAATGCAATCGTTATGAGTTTGACCTGGTGTGCTACAAACTGGGTAAGCAATCAAGCCTAATGTCTGGCTGTTGCCAATTCCAAAGCCTGAGTGAAAGTACACGCGGCAGCTTTACGCACGGGAATGCATGTTTTTTCTCTTATTAATGCGGTAATAGGTTTACAAATACTGGGGAAATGGTTTTATTTCACGGCTAGCGATTTTTGACAATTTAATAGAAAAATCATATTTACGAGTTTATCACATTCACGTGGTCCAAACATGAAGTCACGTATTGAGGTTCGGTTAGTACATGTTCACTGTTTTAGTCATTGGTTGTAACAGTATCCGAGGCATCTGACCAGTTTTATACCGCCTGTTACATACCCTGTATAGAGACCGTGACCTGTGCGGGCTCCACGTCTCAAGTCCCATCATATATTGTTGTGCTACTAGTACTGGCAAACATTACATTATCTTACTTAAGGTCCACTCACACGGGTCGATCGGTCGTATAGATCCGTCGATTCAAACCAGATTGCACCGTGTGAGCGTACATACGACGTGAATCATAATTCGAATGGACGCATCGGAATGCTTTCTGACATCGGAAGACCATGGTCGCATGACTAGAACAAGGTGTAGATACTCTTCAGGCGGATTACTTGCGATCGTCGTCGACCCTTGCGCACGTTCGATCTTACTTACGACTTATTCTACAACCGATCGATAGAAGCTCGTCGTGCGACCGATAGACCCGTGTGAGTCCACATTTTCTCTACATACATGTAAGGTTGTTTCGTGTCTGCTTGGAGGCGTCTTCTCCTCGGAATGAGTGTACTCTACCCGACATTGGCTTCATTCCACTACTTCATAAGTGTCGGTGCTGATAGTTCAATCAGATTCACTGGAAGCTCCGCCTACTTTGTCAGATGAACTTTACACGTAGCTACTGTTTTACCTTATAAGGGCACAATACACAAGCATCTTCAAACGCTTTCGTAACACATGTTTTGATTGGTTGATTTCAAATTAGAAACACGGGGAGAGAACGCACTCTGCCGACATGGTGTGAATATGCCTGCCAAGTTTTGCATGGGAATGCTGGGAAGGGTAGAGATGGAGTAAGGTATCATTCTCGGGGAGATAGCGGAACAATTGCATCCTTGTAAAATAAGTATATAATTGTATGCACTGTCACTGAATTATGATTGCAATGGAGTCGTCGGTTTAGATCGAATAAGCCCGTCGTATATTATATGCTGGGTCGCATGCTGGGTCGCTGGCTATTCGATGGTCCGTTTTGTGTTTGGTAACGTTCTTGCTTTGTCAACTGCATGCTGCTGCCTGCTTCGAAAACGTCTCATGCAAGGGAGATAACTCTCACGACCTCAACGTTGACGATTATGTAGAGATGAAGTATGGCATCTAAACAACAGTGCTTGAGTATACTACAGCACGCGTGTAACACTGTAGGCTTGGAGACTACCCAGAACTTGACGGCCGTTCATTTGTAAAACATATGATGTGTTACGTCTAGTAAATCAGCTAAGTTCTGCTTTGTATTGTTGTTAAATGGTTTGTTACGCCGACACAACGAAGTCATCTCGTCCCGCATCTGCACATAGTTCACGGGGAATTGCACGCCCGTACATAACCTTCAACGCGTGTATTGTGTGTAACATATGCATGTTCTCAGTCATATATCGGGCCCTTAGAACTGCATGTAAAGCCACCCCGCGCGTGAGAATAACTTACTGTGACGAAGCACACTTTACTCTGGGCAAAACCTGCGACACACAAGAGTAAAACGACAGGAATTACATGTGTTTCATGTCAAATTGAGCGCGCGCGGTGAGTAAAGTTTCATCAAGTAATTTACTACCGTGTGCGACGGCCTTAAATTACTCTATACTAGTACTTCAAATATGTATTATATTTGATTGTTTAATCCCTTACGTTATTCTATAACCATGACTACTTGTATTTTGTATGGTGGTCCGTACTTGCATCCTACTCTTCCTGGAACTATCTCATACCTCTGTGGTTACTGTAAGCTACAGTGTCGGAACTTTACCGCAACCTTGTTCTGCTTCTGCTGTTATTTCCGGAAATGTTCCATGACAGCATATCGGTGATGGTCTCACGCATGCTACGAGTTCCAGACACAGTTTCGCGTTTCAAAGTGGTGCTGATGAAGGGTTGGCCGCAGGTTTGATTATTTTGATATGAATGTGCGCTGATGACGAAAGATCCGAGGGTGTTCGCTTCACGCCAGCTGATGTTTGAGGGAGCGAGTAACATCGCCCGAGATTCGACAAGGAGATGGATGTCGCACCTACCACCACAACCGCAGGCCTACATCAATGTAACGAGGGAATGGTGGTAGCGCAAGGACCGGGTTCGAACCCGACCCGGGAGACCGGGTATCGATGTCCGCGGAAGTTACTTTTACCAGCCAATCATGATATACGATGTCTGGAGTGTACTATACTGCCGTGCAGTTATAATCATTCGGTAGTTTTGCCATATTGTATGCACGTCTACATTTAGCGCTACGGGTGTTTCAGGTTTCCTAAACCGGAAATTATGAAGGAGTGTCATAAAAGTGGCTCAGATTTGATACTAGTATATGAATATGAATATACTAGTAACTGTTATTAAAGCTGATGAACCCGCAATAAACTGTCGAAAGGCATTTTCTTGAAATGTTGACATAACTTTATTAATTATTTTTGTATTTATGTATCCACTTGGTTTTAACAATTATTTTATTAATATATAATATATATTTCAAATCATGTAGTGAATACGTTATTTCGTTGTTCTCCCGATATTACGGAAACGATTACGCTGTCCGTGTGTATACGCATAATAATTATATCCTCCTTCGAATGCTATTGCCAGATTCAGGCCATCGGATTTTTCGCAATGCGCGGCGTATGATTCTACTTCCGCCGCAAATGTCGGCACGCAACACGCGGTATTGTTGCCACGCCGAGCACACTGTCGACATTACGCTGAAGTTACACGAGCAGATGAACGTCAACTTCTGTTGTAGGAGATAATAAAGTGAGTACTTAGCTCTGGCCGAGGAAGTGGGTAACACATGTTATGTGTTTTCATGATATTTGAACCGTTTTTATTCCGCGCATCTAACAAATTCGGTGCCATTTGGTCCCCGTTTTCTTACATTAGCCAGAAGAACTGTTTACTGGGAATTCTTTAGGAGATTGGATGGCTGTTTAGGGGAATTGAATGTAGAACATTTTAGGGGACTTGTTTAGGAGATTGGAGAACCATTTAGGGGATTGGTTAGGAGATTGGAGAACTGAGTAGGGTAATTGTTTAGGAGATGCATGAACTGTTTCTTACTGGCAACTATTTAGGGAAACATTACATAGAGACTGTTTTGTCGAGCTTTTTGTAAGCAGGCCTGTTTATTGTCGTTAGTTAGCGAAACGTTTCCCCAATTGTCGGCAAGACGACGGGCATCTTGATGACTCGTGACGACGGGCATCTTGATGACTCGTGCAGGATCCCCAGTGAAAGCATACGATGGAAATTAAGCACAGATTTGGAACAGATTGGTTTCCAGATAAGACAAAAACATTACTACTAATTAGAACAATACTTATAACGGGAAATCATACTCAAAGCGCTGCGTCATTTCTCGGTTAGTGGATCCGTGTGCAATCTGTTTCCATCTCAACTCCCTGGTGTGTATACAACACACCGTGTTGCTGGCGCAAGAAGGTTCATTCACATTGCCATGTCTTGCTTTCGGCAGCATGGTACCCATTCACTGCTGGCTTAATATTGATAGCATACTGGTACGGCGTCCATGTAGCACGTTCGATGATGTTGCAAAGCTTGTGTCTTTTATTTAGGTAGCCCAAGTGCGCGAATACTGGATACAAATACTATAGACCTTTGTTTTTCCTTTCAATATGATAGTAGACTTTGTGTTTCAACGAAACGCTTTCATAACCAGCTCTAATTATCATACACTGCTTTCCACATAGCATTATTGGGAACTGAGCAGCATATATGTTGTTGTTGTAATGATTTTGATTTAAACATTTTTTATTCGTCAGAAAAGGATTGGAAAAATGTTATCCAACTTACTGGGTTAAGTGTTTTTCCGGTGGCCTTCTGACGTAGCCGATTTCGGCGATACCGGACCCACCTAGGGTCGCATGTGTGTCTTGTACTGGTGGCATTGGTCTGTTAGAAGATATCGGCCCTCTATAAATGCATTATCATTATTATTATTGCTATTATTAGTATTACTGTACGTGATGAAACCCATGGCTGTCGGTTTTCAGAAGAGTAGGCCTACTTTCCATGTCGGTGGGTATTTCATGAACAATACATGAAAGAGATGTGTGAACGTGCTGATAACAGCGTAATGTCAGGCAGATCAGATCGCAGACTTTGGAATGGGATTTCTTACATAATTGTGAATGTCATGGAACGTTCCTCGAAGTATAATATGTTTCTGTGCCGGTGGCATATGCTACCCACACACCTGACGCTACAACCACTGCTGGTCCTGTTGAGGTGCCATTGTGAGAAGATGCATTAATTCCCAATTCAAAACAAACAAACAAATGAAGCCGTACAGATGACGTATCAAATTGTGTTCAACCAGCAGTGCATGGGTACCCGGATTCCCGAAGTAACCGATGGCAACTTGGGTCGAATACTGCATGGAAAATTGGGCGTTAAAGATTTTAATTTGTAACTGTTTTACGGGTTAGTTAATACACACTTCTTCGAGACATTCTCAACTGGGAACGGAAGCTACTAGTATGTACTATAATATGTGGTCATCTTTCAAACTGAAAGTGTAGGAATACAGGTGCTCCACATATCTATTGATGATAGCATATTCTTGACAGTGTATCATTCCAACATTCCAAATATACGACACATTATAATTACAATGTCACAGTTCCGTAAAACTTGGCCGCCATACTTGCATGAGTATGACCTTTGACCGTTGCACGGCGACGGGTGCCAGAGAACGAATGCTGTCAGTACATTCGTACTCGGATACCAGTGTGTGTGTGTGTGTGTGTGTGTGTGTGTGTGTGTGTCTGTGTGTGTGTGTGTGTGTGTGTAGACGACGTGGCTCGGAATTCTTACTTACGAGTACGTGGGTGTAACATACACGAAGGAAGAGACGTGTGACCCGACGGTCGGATGGACAGACAGACATACCAATACTATCTGTGGCCGGGGGTAACTTGTCTCCATGCTACATGGAACGTGACATACTGCTCCGGTTGTGTGTATGTGTGTGTGTGTGTGTGTGTGTGTGTGTGTCTGTGTGTGTGTGTGTGTGTGTCTGTGTGTGTGTGTGTGTGTGTGT